>CAIGRQ010033823.1:0-10753 GCA_903798375.1 Fraxinus sp. D2006-0159 | reverse complement strand
TCTGAAAAGTGATATTCCAACTGTAACTTCCATTGTGGATGGCTAAAACTTCATCAACCATAGCAGAAGGCATCAAAGTAACAATGCATAGGCATCAAAATGCATTAAACCCTCTTTATTTTCATTCATATTCTTTTGGCCAGAGGTGTTCTTACCTTGCAGACAATAAAGCACTAAAGAGAGACTGTTTTTGATTGATAAGGAAGAAAAGAAGTTTAACTTAATCTAGCACATACATTACCGAATGAAACAGTGTGATGAACCACAATAAATTTAGAAAATTTACCAAGGGGGGCAAGTTGCTGTTTCCATCCACTCCCTGGAGGTCTCCCTCTACGCGGTTTTTCCCCGGGTGTGATCACCCCCGAGGAAGGCGTGGTAGTAGACAATGCTAAAGACATATTAGCTCCATCAGGACCATATTTCCTAGGCCTACCCCTCTTTTTCTTCCCTGAATCAGTACCAGGAGTCACACTAGAGGTTGCAGCAGTGCTCATGGCATGAGGAAAATTGGGTGATGGATTCTCAACATGGAATGCTGAACCACCACTAACCCCTGCATTAGGGTGCAGTGAGAAGGTGGGAACTGAGGAGTTCTTAAAACCAGGAGGGGTATGGAACCCACCAGTCTGTGGCATGCCCGAATCACCACCAGCCGGAGCATTAGGACCGGTCACTGAACCACCAGACCCACCAACGCTTCCTCTATTCAGGTAATATGAAGATGAACCGTGTAATGCCATCCCTTCCCTTCCATCCATTCATTTACTTGGTAAAATTCCACACTAAAGATTCAATATTTATGAACTATATTACTGTAGAATCGCAGCCTTCTAAAGCGTTTAGCCGAAATCTGAAAATACTAAACTGAACCCCATTAAGAAATCAGAATAAAAACCTCAATGAACAATAAATTGATACTACTAAACCAGGGAGAAAATGAATATTTTCACACGGGTTTTTGATCAATTACAGAAAAAGTATATAAATTCAAGAAAATGGAAAAAACACACACAAAAAAAAACCCACATTAAGGTAGAAACTTGAACCTGATGAATTGTACAGAACCCACATTAAAGCTTATTCTGAAAATGTAGAAAATCCAGAGTTGCTCAGACTTTTACACTTCCTGAACCACGTGAAAGCAAATCAAAAACAAAAAAGTGTAAAAAGTATATGAAACCCTAGATTTGAAGAGTAACTGAGAAAGAGTATTGGCGGTAGTAGAAGGGACTCAGTCAAGACAAAAGTGTGATGAAATGGAAAAATTTGAGCTTTTGTTAATGTTTGAGGGTTTGAAGGGGGTTTAGTGAAGTGGGTGTTACAACTTGCAAGGACTTCGAAAACAGGTAAGTACCAACTATGTCCTTCTGTCCTTATCACCAGAAGTAATTCAGTTGTACTCAATTATTATTTTATTTTTTTGAAAAAATTATTGTTGGAGTCTTCAAATGTATTCAAAATGTATAATTAGGTTATCGGATTTTTTTGGATAGCATCTTTAACATGAATCCTGAATAGATATTTGAATATTTGACGTTTAAAAAGTTACGTGACATTTACATAATTTTTGGGAAACTCACTTTGCCGGTTTGCCCCGTTTGGCTCCTATTATTTGAAATTTTAATAGTTGGAATAATGTTTTTTTTAAAAATGTGCGGTTAAAAGAAGAATTTTTTTTAGGATTATGTGTAACATTATTTCATTGGAGAATATGTAATTAATAAGAAAAGAGAGAAAAATGAATTATAATTCTAAAGAGGGCCAAACATGGTATTTATTATGGATGGTAAACAATTAATTTTCATAAAAAATATATATAATGGAAAGAGAGAGGCAAAAACAACAAAGAAAAGCAAACAGCACCTCCACGTGATCGCCTTGTCATCCCCCCATCACCACTAGTTAGTNGGTTAAAAGAAGAATTTTTTTTAGGATTATGTGTAACATTATTTCATTGGAGAATGTGTAATTAATAAGAAAAGAGAGAAAAATGAATTATAATTCTAAAGAGGGCCAAACATGGTATTTATTATGGATGGTAAACAATTAATTTTCATAAAAAATATATATAATGGAAAGAGAGAGGCAAAAACAACAAAGAAAAGCAAACAGCACCTCCACGTGATCGCCTTGTCATCCCCCCATCACCACTAGTTAGTTGAGCCCTCGTCTAATTTGTATCTATAACCCACTAGACCTTATCATTCATACTTATTTTACTCACATTGTCTACACCTTACGAACATGTTACTTCTGTTCCATGTCACGTGTCTATTTTTATCATCTTCACTCGCTCACTCAGCCACCCACCCACCAACCTACCAACTAACCATATCCTACAATTTTGTTCCTCGGATTGATGAGGGCAGGAAAACGTTTTTATATTTTATTTTACTTAATTCAAAATATGAATGTAATGATTTTTTGGGGAAAAAAGATTTTTTTTTTTTTTATTAATGAAATGAAAACTATCTATTAGTATTAAGATTTAAGACCTCAAGTGAAACAAATTTGAAGGTTTGGGACTCAATGTGACAAAATAAAAGAGACGTTACCAGCTACAATTGGGAAACCGCTGAATTATTTCAATCAGTAATCTTTGACCTTTGTTTTGGATGTTAGGGGAGGGTTCTGGGGGTTCAATGTGAATTCTTTGAATATTATACATTTTTACAAAAAAAAGAAGAAGTAATAATAATTAGAAAAATCTCATGTGGTTTCACAGGATAGATACCCTTAAATTATTACATCAAGTTTCATTTATATTATTTTTAAATTAGATATAAATATTAATTTCTCTTTTCAAAATATGACAAAATTGATCCAAGACTTTGACAAGAAAGAAAAGAAAAAAACTTTGAATAATATATATGAAAAAAAAAAACCAGGGAGAACTCATTGGGAAGCTATGAAATGGGCATCCAGATAAAGGAACGTCTTACGTATGGTCTTTATGACAAGTAAAGAGGGAGTTGTTTTTGAAGGAATTTGTAGACTTGGATTATGTCGGGAATAGGAATAAAAGGAAATCGACTACATCTTATATGTATACTTCGTTTAATACTTCCACAAGCTGGAAACCCGAACTTCAAAAGTTAGGTGCATTATTCTCAACCAAGGCCGGGTATAGTCAAAGGTACAATTCATCTAACTAAAAATCTCGTCTTTGATGATAGGACGAAATATGTTGGTGTTAAGTTTCATTTCGTTAAAGATATTGTGAAAAAGGTAGTTATGGAAATTGCAAAAATATTAACTACGATTAATCAAGAACCTTTTATTGAACAATGTATAACTTATCGAGACATGTTATCTCATATTCAACACATCATCACCAATGTAACTTACCGAGACATGTCATCTCATTTGTTAAGACGGTGTCAAAAATGTATTGGATGAACAGTCAAAAAGGCAACACGATCAGATATCTGAGCTCTCTTTTGTCCTTATATAGTCTATTTTATATTAAATTTACAAATTTTCATTAGACCACAAAATCATACTAATAATCTAAATCTAATTAACAATACCAATTCCAAGGTAAGGCACAGTGCAATTGAGATTCCCAGAATGAATCCATCCAACACATTAGTTTTTCAGTAAATACAATCTCTCCTAGATAACACCCCTCTAGTAAGACAAGAGGGCATATTTCTTACGTTCTATGATGAAGAATTAACATTTCGTGCATAAAGGGCTCGACTCCTTATCCACGATTTGAGAATCCTCCGTCAAAACATCATGTCCTTCATTGTATACATAATTAGACCCCGAAAATGAGGCCAACCGCCATATGTTGAATTGCCTCTAGCATATAGAATACAATAATGATACAGATTGTCTAAAAAAAACTTTGTACAACAAGACTGCTCCTTGAAGAATGAAAACCACTTCAATTCCAGGGACTATCCCTGCCAATGATAGACAAAAATTAGCAAAAATGGGAATCATGCTGGATATCAAGTCTATCAAAAGCCACTTTTTCTGAGCAGCATGTAGAGCAGTAGATACATGCCGTGGAAAAAGATTTTAAGCACGAACATCCTCAGTAACAAAGGTAGAAAATACAACACAACGAAACATAATTCCTGGATTGACAAAACCAAGCATCTGCACACAGATATGTACCATAAGAATTGAACCCAAAATCGTACATAACATGCATGGCACGTATAAATGAACTTTATAACAGAACCATCTGTATGTGTAAATTAGATTAATGTGCATATATGACTACAAATCCGATGAATAAACAACACATCTTTTAATTTAAAGAGACAGTAGCTTAAAGAAACACCAAATATGAAGCTCACAAACTTGATAGCACTACAAACATATATTTGAACCCCCTGCATATATATTCATACATGCACAAGGGCATCGATATGTGTATAAAATTGTATTTGTGTGCGCACTTGTGCATATGTATTCATAAGTTGGGGGTGGGGGGTGAAAAACGTACTCAAGAAAATCTATATAAGCCAGTCCATCAAAGGCATCCGCTCCAAAAGCTGAACTTTAGATGTTTGATTTCTGATATTTTTGTCTAATGCTTCTATTATCACAGTATCTCGAGCCACTTGACCTTCCAATTCTTCAATTTCTGAATTGAGTCTATTTAATTCACCCTTGTGCAGTAGTATATCTTTCCTCTTATTGTCAATACTCTTCATTAGCCTTTTCTTTTCATCCATGAGCCTTAATGCTTCACCAGCTGATAACATGGCATCTTTGATTTCATCAAGTCGACTCCGTAGCCATTTCACATTCAACTTCATCTTTTCCGCATCTTGGACAGCTGAATAACAAGACTCTAGCATAGAAACATCAATCTCTTTCAACTGTTTCTTCTGTAGGTCTTGCACCACTTCACAGATACCAAACAGAACAAGTGTCTTCATACGATCAGACTCCAATAAACAATCTTTAGTAATATCGCCATGCTTTTCAGTTATGGAATTCAGGGTCAGGGCAAGATTTGTTTTGCTGTTAGTGTCACATGTTCGATTTTTGTCCACAGTAATACCATCGGACTTTCCAATAATATTCGGAGCTTGCTCAGTTTCCTGACTAGGTAATGGAGTAGTAGTAGTTCCATTATTTATTTGAGATCTTGATAGAGAAACATGTGTCATCTGCTCTTGCCATCTGGAAAATGTTACAGAATGCCGATTACATTTTCCAGTTACTTTTTCTTGATAAGCTGCAAGGCGTAAATGTGTTCAAATATTACAAGAGGCAATAATAAAACAAGATTTCTGTGAACATCCTCACAAGGCACCAGGCATCCCATGATTTAAACACGAATGAACCTACTAGTAGTTAGGCCATTTCAGATTATTAATTTAAATTTGCACACATAAATGATTGAGAAAATTTTCAGGAACATGGTATGACTTGATATATTGTGAAGCTTTTCTAACACTTGATTCAACTCAAGAGACCTCAAAGTTGTTTAAAATAGACAATGTATATGACTCGCCATCAACTTCTGGTCGTTTTAGATCACCAATCTTGGAATCTAATTGCTTGTTTGAGCTTTACACAGATCAATATGCTCATTTAAGCGCAATGAGCTCTGATATGAATTTGGAAATCCATTTTAAAAATTCATCGTCGTTAAGAGTAGTAGTTGTAGGGGCTTATATGATCTACAGGAATTCTTAATTCAGCTTGAATATACCTTAACAGGATTAAATATGGGGATTACTGGTGTATAATGCCCAATGTAATGGAAATCTAGAGATGTTTGCAGGAATTAATACTTGTATAAGCCGCATGCACGTCACCTAAACACAAATAAAGTGAAAAATGAAGAAATCAAAAAAATTTACAAGAAAAAAGAAAAGATTGGAACTCTTACAAAGCTGGGACATGGATCTAGCTTTTGAAGGGCGGCTTCTGCGGCGTCGATACTGTTGTGGTGGTAGTGCTGGGCTATAAAACTGGGGCCGAACTCTTCTTCTAGAGGTACGCCTGGTACTCGTACCTGCAGGTGACTGCTCCCTTGAAGCATCTTCTGGTGGGGGCGGTGATAGAGGCTGTGAGACACCATCGGCGGCGGAGGTGGTGGCACTTTTGGCTGTGGGAGTTTTGAGTGAAAACCCAGGTGGCGGAACAGGCAAATCAGGCGTGGGTAAGGTTACTCTCTCGACCTTTACCATCTTAGAATCCAGTAAGTCCTGTTCAATTCGAAGAATTACAGTGTGTGAGAAAGAATGGGGGAGAAAGAGAGAGACTATAGATTGTATCGAAGACTAAGGTCAAGTTTTGTTCTTGAAAAGTGAAACGTTCAGAATTCAGACATTTGGACAAGGAAGAAGACACTTGTCCAAAAACAATGGGTGGGGCTGCGAGGGGTCCCTGACCCTGAGTGAATTGTGCAGGCATGCTACAAACTGCATTGGACGAGGACGAGAGCATCTCCCTTCAGAAATATTTAAAGAGCCATGCTATTTGTACAAAAACCTTTTTGACAAAAAACCATATTTAAAACATTTTATTTTTAGAATAGACGTTGAATTTTGAGATATAGGTGTGTTTGAGCCACATTATTTTAGAAGAATATATTTTGAAATAGTAGATTAATGGAGAATGTATGGTTGAAAAAGAAAGAAAAATTATTGATGTAATGGAAAATTTTATTTTATTAAAAAATGTAAGGTTTAAAATGAGTAGAAAAATAAGAATGAAAAACTTAAATGGGGTCAAACATGGGCATATCATGATTATTTAACAAGCAATATATTTCAATATTTCACTTCTTAAATTATTTAAATCATATTTGAATTGATTCTATTATGTTTGAACACTTTGAAGTCACGCCATTACCCATGAGCTCACCCGTCTCCACGCTCCATCAGATGGTCGACACCAAGAAGCGCATCCCTCACATCCTCAAACGCAGGCACCTCCACCATCCCACCTCCTCCTGGTCCGCCTTAGCCACTTCACACTAGAACGACACAGGTTAAGTTGGTTCTGGCATCCGACATCACCAACACTGCGTCCCAACATTAATTCCACGCCTTGTAAGGCTGACCAGCGTTAACATTTTACTTCGTAAAATCTCACATTAAGATTACGAGTGAACTCAAAATGACAAACTAGTTTGTCTGTCGATAGGGAGAAAGCATCCACTATAAGAAAATTGCACGTACCTGCCTCCGTAATTAAATCACTAACAAGGTGCAAAGATTGGACCGGAGCTGTTATAGGCCTGAAAAGGTTCGATGTTGCAGCCAAACAACACAAAAAAGTTCTCATTTTGGAGCCCTTCTCCAACCCCTCATCACAACCCCGTAAGAAGTAGATCGTGCCCCCGTAAGATACTTCTCCAAATCCTCGCCATCGAGCCACAACTTCATTTCGTGCATTCCAGTCGCCCAAAAAAGAGTAGACATCGACCAAAAGAATAGACGTACATGCTCAATGACGACGAATTTAAGATCAACAAGAAGCTAACATTCTTGAACCAAAAGTAAAGACATTCATTTATTGTGGAGATTAAACATCTCTGTCAATAATATCGAATTGAAGAAGAAAAACCTCAGTTTTCCCAAGTTACATATGTTTGAAACCATGCCTATTTCAAACAACTAAAAGATAATTCCAGTCCGAAAAGAAAGAAGAATATAAGCAAAAAAAATTGAGGATTTCCCAAGGGAAATGGTAAATTGAACTGAACTATAAAAGTCTAGTACAATAAATTGATTAATAGAAACATTTCCATATTATCAATTATTTCGTACATAAAGAAATGGAGATAGACTCTGAAATTCAGAACGTTTTTGAGCTGCTCTTCTGAAAGGCTTTCTATTGCTCCAAAACAATCTTTCACAGCCACTATGATTTCTCACCACATCACCTTGGTCCTCGTCCACGGCCAGCATCTTCTTTGAAACAGACTTCGGCTTTTGCAACTTCTTTCGTAATTCAGTTCGTCTTAAAGGTGTGTGAGGTTCTTCAAATTTACTACTAGTAAATCTGCCAAAAATTATCAAGGACTAAGTACGAAAGCCACAAAAACTCAAAAGGTCGTGCTATTTATATGCATTATGTCGTGCACGAAAGATCCAAAGCAAACAACTTAACAGATAAACTTACCTCTCCTGTCCTATTGGCACCAATCCTCCGATATCCTCTCCCGGTTCAAGAATACACGCTGGACAAACGTAAATTTTTGGTGTTGAAGAGATTTTCATGCAATCGAAATGATACCATTCGTTGCATTTATCACAAGCAAGAACTGCTCTCTGGTCGTAAGGTCTTCGACAGATGCAGTAAAGCATACTTCGATCCCTCAGAAACTGCACCAACCAAGTATAAGAACTAGAAACAAAACACAAGTGCATTGGCCTCCATAAATAATTTGCCATATGTTACCTTTAGTTCCTTTACACAGTTGACAGGTAAATTTTCGCCCTCAATAATGAGTTCAAAAACTTTATCCAATTGAAGTGCTCCACCATCCATTGAGACCTGTTTGTAGAAAGAAATGAGTAATTTTCATTAGAAACTATAGTGTGCACCTTTTGATTTCAATCGAACAAGGGAAAATGGAGGACCTTCTTGGCCGTATCTGCCCATTGCAAGCCAAAGTCCCTCAATGCCGATAGTTGCTGTCTATAATAATCTTCTGGAGGAATGCTTATGGCCAGTCCCTTAGGCATATTACAAGGTAAATCAGTCTGTATGTCTACTAATTTGCAGGATAACGAGTCACCAGAAATCACCCTTTTCATAAGAATATACATCAAGGTCCTCAAATATCAGTCTCTCTGTCTACTAATTTACTAGCTTTAATATTTAGGCCAAATGTTATCGAGGACTAAAGGTACCCAAGCACACGAGTGTCTTTGGCCCCAAACTACGGATTTGACTTGACATTATTTAACTCTTCCTAACGTCCATCGTGCCTTCCATTAACACAGGAAAGAAAATTTGGTTTCAAACCCCACTATAATGCCGTAAGACCAGTCGGGAATGTCGTGTGACAAGAACAAATAAATATGCAGTCCTTCAGAGAGTACATATCTAGAGTGGCGATACCTCTTTAAGAAGCCGCTGAATCTGCTGAATTGTGGGCTTCTCAGCACTTTCCAGTAATTTCTGAATTCTAATTTTCCATGAATTTCTTGCTAATGCCAGCTCAAATTTTTGGTATCCCTTACCATCACAAGTACCTGCTAGTTCTATTGCCTGTGCAAAATGAAAATAATATCACTCAATATTAATAGAAAACCACCATTTCATAGACCCTGTAACGAGACCATGTGAAATTATAAAAAAGATTGTAAAACAATATCCATATATCATCAAGCAAACAATGCTAACGTTAATCAATAAGAGAACATTTAACAGATACCTTGTAAGCAATGCACATTTTTTCAATTACTGCACTGAGATCTTGATCAAGATGAGCTAAAGCAAAATCCACTAATTCTGTTAAGCAAGCATTGCATGCATGCGCTTTCTCAACAATTTGGTGAAGTATCCTTCTTTCCTCAATCCTGACAAAAGAAGTGTGTGAAATCACTTTCAGAAAAAAATCCTCAGGACCATATATTCCTACATTACTAGGCCCCTGTTCGAACCCCATTCTTTAAGAACTCCTTTTCAACTACACATTCTCCCAAAAAAATAATTTTACATGTAAACCTGAAATTTTTCTTAGTTTTTAACCACACATTCTCCAAAAAATCACTATTACAAAATCTATTCTCCCAAAAAATGAGGTTCAAAATGGGGCTAGATATTATGATGTAAATAAATAACTAAATATTGCATAAGTAATACATCGACCATATAAATATTAACAGGTAAATAGAAGTATAAATTGAGCTCGAGTACAACAATAAGAAGAGTAATTGTTGGAGACCCTATTAAAAGATTTTGATTTTAAGTTCTACCAGCACTGCAAAGTGTCAAGGATATTGAATAAGATTCCAGAGATCGTAAAAGATTGCGATTATAATATTTCATTTTATAGTTATTTGTAACACTATAAATAGGGTCTTCTACATTGTAATATTAACAAGACAATAATAATACAATTTATATTTCTTGACATGGTATCAGAGCAGTTTCGATCCTAAACAAATTAACTTTTGAATTTTGTTTCCGATGAGCAGCCTTGAGCCGCTCGTCCGGCTACCAATGTTTTTCTTTTTTCTTTTTTCTTTTTAATTTTCTTTTCGGATGTATCCCTACAAAGTCGCATCACATTCCGGTGGCCAGAACTCATTTTCTACAGTTTGTGTGAAGTTTCTTCAGCTTTTGGTAATCTAGAACTTGGTCTAGTTTATTTGGAATTTAGTTTAATTAATATGTCCAGTTCATCTGAAATTTGATCCATTTCATCTAAAATTTGATTTGGTGTTGGTTCGGTGTATCCGAAATTTGAAATTTGCATCAAGTTTATTTGGTATTTGTCGAGCTGGAATTTGAAATCTACGTCCAGTTCATTTGGTATTTGTTGAACTGGAATTTGAAATTTGCATCCAATTAATTTGGCTATGAAATTTGCATCACTTTGGTTTAGTAGTGGATGCGTTGGTTACTTGCAGATATGGGTGTTCCTTCTTCCTTTCTAACCCGTATTGAGATTGACTTATCATTTAATTTCTCCTTCAAGTCTTGATGCTGGTTTGGTTAGATTGATGGATGGATGATGATATTTCATTCATCAACTTTGAGTTATTTGTTCGATTTGGTTGACATACAAGCAATTTTGAAGATTTGATTAGAT
>CAIGRQ010033813.1:0-17357 GCA_903798375.1 Fraxinus sp. D2006-0159 | reverse complement strand
TTCTTGATCTTAGCTCTGGTGAGTATATGGAGTAGGTATGATATGTGTTTTAGGTGGAGACACGAGGTAAGGTCTGTGATACCAAATTTTTTGGTTACCTTGATTGTGCAAGTATAAACTGTGCGTTTTGTTGCTTGCAGATTTATTGGGATCAAGGTGGAGATTTGTTGGGTTTTGATACCCAATAAATCCGGGTGATGATATTAAATCGATTTTGTTGGATTATACTTCATAGGTCTCGGCTGATGAGTGAAGTGAAATTTCGACACTACAATCGAACGAACAATTCCTCCAACCTATTATTGGGCCATTTGAAGTAGCCCAATTTATTGGTGTTGCTCATAGTCCAACCCAACCATTGGATGGCTTGATTGGTTGTTAGCCCATTTATCCTCTTTGTTTTTATTGGGCCCTACTCTTTGACCTAAAGCCTTTGTCTTTCCTTAACCTATTTAATTGGTTGTCTCTTACTATTGTTGTGTGTGTGAAAGATGTATGAGCCGTGAGTTTTTGAGAGAGGAGCGTGGCTTTGTGCTCTCGGGTCTTGCTTTGTACTTGCCTTGGTTTCTTTTTCTCCTCTAGCCTTTGTGGCTATTTCTTGAGGCTGCCTTACTATCCATACCTTGTCCTTGGTGGGCAAAACCGAAGAAACCGGGATTAGGGGCTAGAGGTTGAGGTTTTGTTAGTGCCCTCATATGCTCAAATGATGAATAAATCCATGATTTAAGATTGCATATGTTTTAGATAAGGGTTTTGTCTGGGAAGTAATTTTCACATGAACCTTCATGGCTATTTAGGTTCTTGGGGAGATTGCTCGGAGAAAGAAATTGCTCTCACAAAGGGCATGGATTACTTTGATGTATTATTGATTATTAGTGTGTTTATCATTTTTAATGCTTGACCTTATAAATAGCACAAAATTTGAATTTCAGGCCTCTACTACCGAGGATGACGGCGATGATGATATGGATTTGTTTGGTGAGGAGACTGAGGAAGAGAAGAAGGCTGCTGAAGAACGCACTGGAACCGTGAAGACATCTGGAAAGAAGAAAGAAAGTAGCTTCTATGTTCTGTTTATGATCGAGTTTTTTCATTACCATTTTATTTCATTTTGAATATTTCATTTTGAAACTCATTTTTATATCAGTGGTGTTGTATCACATTCTAATGTCTAAATGTATGGATTCAAAAATTTGTTCATAAGGTGTTTTTTCAATTTTGCCAATTTATTTGTATAAATTGTTGTTAAAAAAAAAAAAAACCTACGGCAACGTTTGCCAAATGTTGCCGTATCTCTCTGCGGCAACGTTGGCAAATGTTGCCGTAGACTTTCGGCAACGTTCAGAAAACGTTGCCGTGTGACGTTCCGTTTTTGTTGTAGTGAATGACTCATATTTGATACATAAAATTAATGACACTATCATATAATTTACTAATATCTTGTCTTTGAATCCATAAAAATAAATAAATAAAATTGTTAGTCTAAGCTACTTATAATAAAGTAAAATGCTATATCACTATAGTTTGTAAATTTAAAAATTCAAAATTTTAGTTATAAATGAAAAAGATTCTTATTTCGATAGAAATAGAGAGTTGTTTTCATTTTCAAAATAAGTTATCTTAATTAGATTTGAAAAATAAATTACTTCAATCAATAAATATTTTACGTAACTATCAAATATATCATAACTCTACAATTCTCTTTGTCCCGATTGGTTGTTTTCACGCGTAAGGTGAAGGGTTAACCGCTCAAGGAGTGATTGAAAAATCATTTTACGAACTAATTAATAATATTTAGAACTTTGTAACATATATATTGTAAATAGTTATGGTCTCAATTCGGAATAGACACTATCTTAAAGGTGATTATACTCACACTATGAATTTTATGAGTTTCACCACATTTTAAACTAGTTTTATTATTTAATAAAATGACACAATAACCCCCTAATTTACACCTTATATTCATGTACACTACAAATAAATACTAACGAAATCATTGTTTTACAGAACACATTGAATTTGAGGTATATCACAGGGATTGGGAAGAAAATAAAAGTGAACAATGTTTAGAGACGATATCCTAGTCCAGATCTTGGTTCTTAATTCTAGTGCATGCATGTATTTTGCTCGCAAAATTGCATAGCCTTCAAGTCCAAGAATGGGCATTAGACCACAAATTTGTGGTATTAAGTCCAAAAATACGCTTCAAACTATAGTTGACATTTAACCTGCAGGTAGCAATGGTCTCTCTTTCTTAATTGCAAGCAGGACAAATTTATACCTCCATTGTCGTGCGTACAATAAGCACGTGGTCTTCCTTCATCGTGCTTCTGATGGAATTGCTCCTACGTGGCTAATGCATAATAGAGTATTATTAGTGAACATGTGTAAGAAACGGTGGACCAAGCCAGATAATATATAATATATATGTTAGACTGCATGTAAACATCATAATAAATAAATTTTATTTTGTTTTTAACTGAATTTCATGATGCCTATATGCATATTATATTTGTATCTTGTCACAAGGATACATGCAACTGATAGACGTAACATATACATAAATAAATGTGTTTTTGTAATTAGCACTTTTTTAAGATGCGAATGTATTTAAGATGATCAAAATCTATACCATAAGATGCACATGTATTTCAAAATTAATTCCATATCCATACAATTACTTAAGCATCCTTTTGTGCACATTCATATGCACTTGTACGTAACACTACTCATATAAAAGATGGAAAGATGGATTCAGTGTTCATTTGTGCACCCTCGTTTTTACACTGAATTGGCTAGATATATAGTTCCAATCTGGTTTCCAGATGTTCACAAGTCAATAAATATCTCCCATATCACTTTTGTATCCACTTTCTTCCTCTTTCTCTTCTTTTCTCTCGGTTAGTAAGTACTAACCCTTGCAGCCGCTCTCGAAAACGATTTGAAGCTAACTTAGTTGAGAGAATGTAATTGGGTGGAGCAACAGATGAGAAGAACCGATGTTATTGGCAGTGGAAGAAAGGATGTTGTTTCTCTTCTTCAGCTTCTGGTTGCAGTAATGGTTCTACTTTTCCTTTCTTTTTGGGGTGGAGTGAAGAGAAACCCATGAGAGTGACGTTGATTATAATNAAAAAAAAAAAAAAAAAAGAGTTGAAATTTCTTACTTTAAAGGAGAAGCAACTACGGCAAGCTTCATGTTATTATAGTAGTTGTGGGTGAAACTGGTGGGAAATTTTTTTCTGTGAATAGGTTTAAGTTCATGTGAGCACACCGAAAAAATCAGAATGCACCGAAAAATTATGACTGCTGCTGCTGCAGCTGAAGAGAAAGAAATACATTCATTTGAAATTGACTGTGCGCAAGTACGACAATTAGTTTTGTCAAAATAATCTTCTATTGGGACTTGTGATCCATTTTCGTCATTTTTTAATGTAGACAGCAGTTGGGATGATGATCTTTCATTTCATTTAATCTGGACTTTACTGTGAGCTTCAACCTGCTTTGTGTAATTTTGATTCCTTCAACATGTACGTATCTGTATTCTGTGCAGTGTCATGGAAGCTTGGTCTAAAATCTGTTTATCCAGTAGGTTTTTCGTTTGTTTGGATATATTTCTTCACTAAATGATATTTGATGTCGTTACTTTTCAAGAAATAATTGGAACCATTTTCCTTTGTTTATGACACATCACGTGTCAAATTAACCCATTTGTACCACTTAAGACCAATAATACCCCCCGCAACTCAACAACACACATACCCCCATTTCTTAACTAATCATTTGACCAGCTAGCTTATTGATGTCACGTACATGCATTTGTATAAATGCTATAGCTGGTGAGTAAGAAATTGGATTGGGTATTGTTTTTAATAGGGAAGATTAAGGATCTCTGTTAGAATTCTCATAATAGTGAGTCTTCCTGTTTCTTTGACAAATTTCCTACAATCCTTCTAGATGTTGGTAGTGTCTGTTTTTACAATTTCAGAAACTAAGATCTTCTTGATATTTTTGTTAATTAGATAATAATATATAATAGGACAGGCCAAAAATGAGAAATGATAGCTTGTTTTCTAAGTAACTTCCACAGTATTGCCTAACTGATTAATTGATCATATTCTATTAACTATTTATGTGTTTACAGGTTGAGAATGTTAAGTAACACCGTTTACCTAATTCTCTAAATTATCCCATGTTGAAGGAGTATGACTTCAGAAACGACACTATGAGTTGCTTTTGATTTCTTTTTATCATTATGGCTAGAGAAAGTCTACCTATTATTTCACATAATTATAAAATTCTATAGTTCTATGGAAGCCATATGTGGTTGGTGTAGTTTCAGGAAGATCCTGTAAATGACTAAGGGTGGTGGTGCTAATGTAGTAGCCTACGGTACACCAAGGGTGATGCCCTAGGTGCTGAAATTGTTGGTACCTGTGTGCTCGTTTACATTGTTTTTTCTGATATTCATGCCAACAAACATAGCACCAGAGACTCGCAAGTTCCTGTAAGCACTCCCCTTGTCTTTGTAAGCCCGTTTCTCTTGAAATTTAGACTTAAGCGAATATAAAACATTCATCATATTAGATATGATTAAACGTGACTAAGCGTGAACAAGAATTGTCTTTTGTATCTGTAAGAATTGATAATTCAAAATGTCGACTCCGAAAAATGGCTCGGACACGTGGCCAACAAGATAAGTCTTCACGTATGCTTCTCCCTGCGCACGGTAGCACTCCGTCAGTCACTCGTGGCCTTTCTCGATGGGGGTGGAAGAGGCCCCGAACACTCTGACACAGGTCAGTATTTCAATCAATTGGAAAGTGATGCCCAATGATGAAGTGATCACTAGGACGTGGTTGAGAGAGTGTGTAAATACAGTAAAAGACTTTTTAGAATTAAAAAGACTAGCCTCCAAATATTAGAATGGGCACCCCTCTTTTACAATAGTGTGGGAGTATTTATACTAGAGAAAGGAAAAGTAGAACCATTGGATGGGGGGACACGTGGCACTAGCTCCTGAAGTGTCATCCCATCCTAGGTATCAATCCGTCAATCCGTAGGTTGGCGCGCATTGAGGGTTCTGAGAAGGGCTGCTGATTTGACCATTTGAGTTCTACCATATGTTTCATCAATTAGTCAGGAATTTAACTGGAGATCTTTGCAAAACCAAGGTGTGGCAGGTTCGTGTAGTTTTGTAGATGTGGAGTACGGGCCCTTGCATCCACCTTAATTCGCGGATGAGTTCGGTCCTCTCTTCGAAAAGGCGTTCCAGTTCATCCTGTGCAGTCGCCTCGTCTATCACTTGATGTGATGAATATCACTTCTCCTGACACGGGGCAGATGAGGTGGCGGGCCTATGTAAGCTCATCTTATGCGTAATCACCTTGTCCTCCACGTGGCGTAATGGGGATAAATTCCCTGGACACGTGGCTGGCGAGGTAACAGGCCTATATAGGCTCGTAACAATAGTCCTACAAGTCCTTGTACAGATATTTATATAGTACAAGGACTTTAGTTTGATTGCCGAGCAGAAAAGCATAGGGATGAGTGTCTGAGTCTAGGAGTAAGGTAGCATGCTTTGGTACTCTTGCTGAATGGGGCTAAGAAGAAAAACCGTGTAATAGTCGAAGCGGGAGGAGAACTGGACATTTACTTTGTTCTCCTCGACACAGACAAAGCGATTGGGGTTTGGCATTGTGGTGAAGGTTGTTGCAGCGTTAAGATCTTGTGTAGATAAAGCGATACGAGCTGGTAACTTTAGGACAATATAGCTTTTGGATCTTGTGTGGACGAAGTGATACGAGCTGGTAACTTTAGGGAGTTGCAGCGTTTGGATTATGATCGATCGAGGAGATCGGGGTTGGGAACTCTGAGGAGAGTTGTTGCAACGTTGGGCTATGATCTGACCGAAGCGATAGGAGTTAGCAACTCTGAGGGGAGTTGTTGCAATGTTGGGCTCTGATCAGACCGAAACGATAGGAGTTGGAAACTCTGAGGGCAGTTGCTGCAATGTTGGGCTCTGATCTGAACGAAGTAATAGGAGTGAGCAACTCTGAGGAAAGCTATTGCAATGTTGGGCTCTGATCAGACTCAAGTGATAGGAGTGGGCAACTCTGAGGGGAGTTGTTGCTACATTGGGCTCTGATCAGACCGAAGTGATATGAGTTGGCAACTCTGAGGGGATTTGTTGCAACATTAGGCTCTAATCTAATCGAAGCAATGGGAGTTGATAACTCTGAGGAGAGTTGTTACAACGTTGGGTAGGGATGAGGCGAAGCAATGGGCTCTGAAGAGACATCCTTAGACTTTGTGCCAATTATTTGAAAGCTCTCACGTCTTCCTAAGGCAATTATGGAGAGGCGTCTGCTTACTTCCAAGACACGCCTCCATTGCCATAAATGGTAATAATGGCAACGGCCTCCTGTCCCCAAGACGATTCATTTAGGCCCAAGTGTGGAGTTCATCGCTTCATCAGAACCGTTGGTATTGGTGACCTTTGATTTCAACGACGGTCCTGAGCTTTTAACTTTGAACAACTTAGATGCAATTTGAGATGATCCAATGGTTGGCGTGAACCCTCGAACACCTATATAAGGCCCATTTTTTCCCTTTTACAACCTTTTACCTTTGCGCAAATTTGAAACTCTCTCAAAGTTTATATTCACAGTTTTTACATTTTCTGGCGAGTGATATTTGAAGGTTCGGGCAAGCCACTAAGAACTAGGTAATATCTACATTTTCATATTCCTCCATTTTCTTTCCTCTGATAATAGCTACCGAGCACTCTAGTATGACGGTGAGCGAGGAGAGACAAGGTGAGGGGGGTTCTGCTATGAGAGAGCCCATTGTAGTCACTCCGGAGTAGTTAGATAGGGCGATTAGGGTCGGAGAGAACATTTGGAGGCGGACGCCTCCCCTGTAGATAGCTCAATCCAATAGGGGGCCTCGAAATACCCTTCTAAAGCAAGTTCGAAAGCCAAAGAGAATTGTAAATAGGTTTTTAGGATACCGTACAGTGTTGAGTTGATTTTACTCAACCCGAATAGAGGGCTTGCTATCCGAAGCCGAGGTGTGTGGCGGTGAGTGAGAATTTGTTCAGGGTCGGACTTAGGCTTCCTTTCTACCCATTTTTTAGGCTAGTGCTCCGATCTTACGGGTTGGCCTCGAACCAGCTTAACCCTAACGCGTGTTCCTAGATGGTGGGAACTTAGATGCTATGGTGTCGGGCCAGCATCGAGGTAGACATGCCATTCAGTATGTTCCATTCCCTCTTCTTACCGAAGTTTATAGTCGAGGGGGAACAGATTAAGGGCAGGTACTACTTAGCTCCATAGGGTCCCACTCCCCGTTCGTAGTAGGGCTTCCTACCTCGATCAAAGGATGGAGGAGTTCCTAGTTCTGGGTAGCCGGGAGGTGGGACACCATGGAGAACGACCTTATGGCACCTCTTACCATCTCCACCCCTTTCTCCACTTATAGTGAGTTTCTTTCTCGAGTTGATTTTCCCCGAGCAATTTTTTCTTATGGTTTTAATATTTTTGTTGTTTACAGGGTCCCTTCCAAGGTGCGATATATCCGAGGAGGAGTGGGATATCATTAGTCGGCTCTATCAAATGCCTTTTCCGGAGAGGAGTTATAACAAGCTGATTGAAAAGAACACCTCATTTACACTGCACGGTCTAATGGCGAATCAAGGTAAAGATATCAGTTCGGCTCTTCTTTGAACGTTGTCCCTCTCTCAATACTTAAGCAATATTTCTTTTTGCAGGTGACTTTGACAAGAAGAAACCTTTGAAGTCAGACTTCGCCTCCATCCGCCGGAGTGTTGTGGAGGTAAAAATGCTCAAAACAAGCTCGAATGCTTACAGGAAGTAGTCTGAGAGGCTACTTTCCCTTAGCAAGGCTCAGCAGCCGGTTGAGGAGGACGAAACGGAGGAAAAAACCTTCATTGTGAAAAGAAAAAGAGGCCTCTACCACTGTCTCTACTATGAAGGCTCTTTTTTCTCCTCCAACTACCGGGGTGACCATCTTGACCACTTCTACGATCCCTAATGCCATAGTGCATATTACTGCATACATGGGCGATGGGCCCACTAAAAAGAGGTTAAAGAGGCTTGCAAATGTTCCCAACTCGGAGTATGGTAACTAGTTTTTTGGGAAGTAAGGACAACGACCTCTCTGAGCCAGTATTGGAAATGCTGCCTCCAGAAACTACTGTAGTCGCTTGAGTTCACAACAAGTATTGGACTAGGGTCTCGCAAGATCACGTCGCCTCATGCAAAATCGAGGACCTTTTGGTTGCCAATAACAACTGCGTGGCCAGGGCATTGAGTATGGGAACCACGGTGGAAGACCTGGTCCGAGGCCTCCGTAAGAAAAATGAGGAATTGGAAAAGAGGATAGAGGCCTCGTCGAACTGGGAGACTGATGTGGCAAAAGCCAAGAAGGAGGCTGAGGAGAAGTGGGTCATGACCACTACCAAACTAGATTCAACTGAAGTATAAGTAAATCAGCTCAAGAGCGGCCTACATGAATCAGTCTCCCAGGTGGCAACTCTGACAAAAAGAGTCGACCAAGCCAATGACCACCATAAGATTGTCTCGAAGGCTCTGGTTGAGGCCAATAAACAGAAAACTAAACTGACAGAAGAGATCGAGTATTTGAAAGCCAAAGTAAAGATAGTTGGGGATGCGACAGTCGAAAACTAGAAGGATAACTTCGACAAGACCAAAGAGTACGGCGACTTCGCCAACTACGGGGCTTCATGGAGTACTCGGGAGATTATGTTTTTGTTCTGCGAGAGAGGTATCTGGAGCTGGACATCGCCTTCTTGGAGGGAAAGTTCAGAGGCTATACTGGGGGGTCGACTAGTGGTGGAAGAAGAAGAGGCGGAGGAAGAGGCTCCTCAGGAAGAAGTCGAGGTAAGGACGATCGTACACGTAGATTAGCCCTTTTATATTTCTCTTCTTCTTGTAACGGCTTCAGTCCCATTTGTACTTGATGAATTTTTTTTAAGTATAACTGCTTCATTCTAGTATAATCGCATCGGCTACACTCAATCACTTAACCACTTAAAAAAATGGAAGAAGCCAATGAATGACAAGTATAATCGCATTGGCTAAACTTAACCACTTAAGAAAATGGAAGAATCCAATGAATGACAAGTATAATTGTATCTGCTAAACTTAACCACTTAAGAAAATGGAAGAAGCCAATAAATGACAAGTATAATCACATCAGCTAAATTTAACCACTTAAGAAAATGGAAGAATCCAATGAATAACAAGTATAATGGCATCGGCTAAGCTTAACCACTTAAGAAAATGGAAGAATCCAATGAATGACAAGCATAATCGTACATGTATGAGTATGTGTAATGTGTGGACACGTCCTGCCTTAACAGAGATGGCACCTGTACCATTTCTGATTAGGTAAATTTCCTCGGTAGAGGTGGCCTCATGGAGGTTAGCACCTTCTCAAGGCTGTCAAATGTGCGAATACACTCTACCTTATTAGAGATGGCACTCGCACCATCTCTGACTAGGCAGATTTCCTTGGTAGAGGTGAACTTATATTAAGACGAAATAAAAACGAAAACCAGTTCATTCATTTGCAATATTTACATAACTAAAAGCTCCCTATTGATAGTACTTCCTTAGGTGTTCGATGTTCCATAGGTGAGGCATCATTTTTCCTTCTAAATCCTCAATTTTGTAGGTGCCATGTCTTACTTCTTCAACGATCCGGTATGGACCTTCCCAATTTGTCCCCAAGGTTCCTGTGCTCCGATCCTTGGATGATGGGAAAACCTTCCAGAGTGTTAGGTCGTCAATATGGAAGGCCTTTTCTTCATTTTGGCATTATAGTATCGCATCATCTTGTGTTGGTAAGAGGTGAGTCGGGCTTGAGAGTCTCTCTTTTCTTCGAGGAATTTGAGTTCAAGCTTTCTCTGATTGTCGTTCGTCACTTCATCAAAATGGATGCGACGAGGAGATGGAATACCGACCTCCATGGGACTCATTGCTTTGGCACCATAAGTCATTCAGAGTGGGGTCTCTCCAGTTGTCGTTTTACAAGTAGTTCTAATAGCCTTGAGGACCTGGGAAAGTTCGTCAACCGAGGCTTCTTTTGAAATGTCTAATATCATTTTCAGGGTGATCTTGATGGTTTTGTTGACAGCTTTGACCAGCCATTGGCTTGGGGATGCTGAGGTAAAGAGAAATGATTTCTAATCTCGAGCTCATCGCATAAGTCTATGATCTTCCTATTGTCAAACTGTTTACCATTGTCTGAGACTAAAGAGTGCGGTATGCCAAACCCGCATATGATATTCTTCCAGAGAAACTTTGACGTGTTTGCCTTAATAATCTTAAACAATAGCTCCGCCTTAACCCATTTCGTAAAGTAGTCAATAGCCATAATGGTGAAGCGAGAGCTTCTTCTTCCTTTAGGTAAAGGGCCAATGAAGTCCACTCTCCACTTGGCGAAGGGCCAATTACTGGACACGATAGTGAGTTCTTGGGAGGGCCGCCTCTGCACATGGAGAAGCGCTGGCACTTGTCGCATTTGCGTACAAACTCTATTGAGTCCCTTTTCAAGGTTGGCTAGTAATATCCTTGCCTGAGTATTTTGTGGGCCAAGGCTGGTCCCCTAGAGTGATTTTCACAAACACCTTCATGAACCTCTTTTAGGATGTAGTTCACCTCTTCTCCTCTCGTGCATCTGAGGAGGGGGATGAAAACCCTCACTTATATAAAATATCATCATGCAGAACGAAGTGTGCAGCTCTCCTTTGAAGCCATCACGTTTCAATTTCATTGTCTTGTAAGGCTTGCTCCTTCAAATAAGACAAGATGGGGTGCATCCATGATTGAGTGTTTTCAATCCACATCAGTTCTTTCCCTTTCTTGATAAAGGGCTCTGCCAGGTGTTCAATTGACACTACCTTGAGTAGCTTTGAGTCCTTGCTACTAGCCAATTTTGATAAAGCATCCACATGGGAGTTCTCATGGCGTAGAACTTGCATCAATTCGATTTTCTCAAAGTTGGGAAGCAAATCCATAACCAGTTTCAGATATGCTGCCATGTGCTTGTCTCTGGCTACAAAGTTCTCGTTGACTTGATTCACCACCAACTGCGAATCACTACTGATAATCAACCTCTTCACTTGGAATTCTCTGGCCAACTGAAGTCCAACCAGGAGAGTTTCTTTTCAGCTACATTGTTGGAAGCCTTGAACCCGAGTCTTACTGCGCAGTTAAGTTTAAGCTCCTCTCGACTTTCCAAAACAACGCCAGCCTCAGATCCTGTCTCTCCATAGGAACCATCCACAAAAAGGTTCCAAGTGAGGGATTCTACCGGCATCATATTCACTTCGGCCTCAAGGCCTTGGCGAATTTTGGAACAAAATTGGTTAGGGCTTGTCCCTTGATTTACGTCATGGGTAGGTATGTTATGCCGAACTCACTGAGCTCCATTGTCCATTTTAGTAACATCTCCGAGGCGTCTGGCTTCTGTAGGACATGCCTTAGTGGGAAATTTGTCAAAACATGAATATTGTGGCCCTGAAAATATAGCCTCAGCTTTCGAGATGTAGTGATTAGGGAAAGGGCCAACTTCTCCATATTCGGATAGCGCGTTTCAGCTAGCAACAAGGCCCTACTTACATAGTAAATTGGTAATTGATGCGTCTCTTCCTCCCTCACAAGTACCGAGCTGACCGAGTCTTTAGCCACCGCTAAATATAACAACAAAGGCTTTCCTTTCTTTTGTTTGCTCAATAGAAGTGCCTGTCCTAAGTAGTTTTTCAACTCTTGAAACGCCTCTTCGCACTTTGGGGTCCATTGGAATCTTTTCCCCTTTAAGGATCTTGAAGAAGGGTAAAAACTTTTCAGTGGCCCTTGAGATGAAACGATTGAGTGCGACTATCCTACCAGTGAGCCGTTGCACCTCCTTGGGCTTCTGTAGTGACCTCATTTCAACAAAAGCCCTAATCTTTTCTAGGTTGGCCTCTATCCCTCTTCGATTCACGATGTAGCTCGGGAACTTCCTTGAGGCCACACCGAAAGCACATTAAAGGGGGTTTAGCCTCATACGATATCTCTTCAGTATTTGGAAAGCTTCGTCCAGATGCTTTATATGTTCCTTGGCTTGGAGGCTTTTCACTAGCATGTCATCAACTTAGACTTCCATCGTTCTGCCGAGTTGATTAGCAAACAATTTATTTGCCAATTTTTGGTAGGTGGCCCCAACATTTGGTAGGTTATAGTTGAGCCACATCGGCATGAGGGTGTTTTTATTGATAAGGGAAAAAAAACGCTTTGCACCAAGAATATGGTTCCTGGTGAAGCTATTTACAATAAGAAATGAATCTCTATTGAGGTTTGTATTTGAGTTTATGTATATTCTGTGTATATTCATTTTAATTTGTTTATAATATTTCTTGATGACTGAAGATGAGATTTTAATTTAATATATGTGTATGGCTTTTAGGATACTTAGTTGCAATAGATTCTTGATTTTATTTAAAGCATATTGTTATGGATAAATGTTTGATAAATCAATTTCTTTGGCTGATTAGTGTAATATCAGTGGTTCCTTACCTATCATATTGTCAAATGTCCTTGCTCTGAGCATATTTGGCTAAGCTTAAGTTTACTTATATTTATATGTTTAGCCTATTGTGTCAAGTGCATTTTGGAATAGCAGATTAATAGAAAATTCGTGGTTAAAAAATAAGGAGAATTTTTAGATTTGCGTGTAATATTATTTTATTAAAGAATGTGTGGTAAAAAAGAAGAGAAATAAAATGTATTTTAGAAAAAATAGGAATCACACAAGGAATAAATAAATAAGTTTGTTTTGTAATAATCACATTTTTTATTGGTCAATGTTGTAACTTGTTTTTATTTAAAGGTAAGAAACGTAAACGTGTTTGTAAACTATTTACCTTTATTAAGCGTAGCCAAGATTGCTCCTCGTGTTGAATAAGGTGGCCTTTGTATTTGGTTTTGGCTCATTATTTAGTTAAATGCATCCGGCTGTCCACTTGTATATTCAAAGAGTTATTACTTTCCATGATTTTAGCTATTTTTATTTTTGGTGTTGATAAATGTATTTTATTTAATGGGATAGAATGAAGATGTAACAAAGGTTGAATACAAAGTATGGAATACTTTTTGCTCGAATTTGGCAGCAGCCATTCTTGGTGGAGTCGATCATATTCGGATTGTAAGTTTGTGATTTTTGCTATTCCAGGATTTATTTGTATCTCTTACCCTCATAAGATGTGTGTTTTTATTATTAATGTTGATGCATTTTATATGTCCAATAATCTCATCTACACAATTTATTTTGTGGTATATTTATTTGTTTAGAAACTTGGTGCTCGTGTCCTTTATCTTAGAGCTACTTCAAGAACAATTATTTCTCATGTATCTAATCTTGTGGGTCCTAAGTAATTTTCCTTGTGGGAGCCATATCAATTCTCCATATGTTTCATGGAGTGGTGCTCATGAAATCCTGTTTGTAATTTACATTATTTGTAGACTGGAGTGGTGTATGCAGTGGAATTTTCTAAAAGAAGTGGTAGGGACTTGGTCAACATGGTGAAGAAGAGGACGAATGTTATTCTTTTTTTTTTTTAATCATGTTTGCAACCATGATTAAATCATCCATCAAAAACAAATTTTTTGCACAGAATCTGAACAAGGTGTTGCTCAAGCCGTCATACGAGGGAAATAGACATTGAAAAGGAACCACGGCCAAGCATTACAGAAAATGTCAAAAGTCTAGTACGACAGATGTTGGAGCCACATCCAAAACTTCGACTCACTACAAAAACAAGTTGTTGGAAAAATATTGTTCGCGTTTGCTATGTTATTTAATGAATATAAAATCCTTCTTCATTATACTTGAAATTAGTTTTGTTCGGACAACCACCATTCTCTAATCTTTTATTTCGTGCTTTGTGCAATTTACATATTTCTTGGGGCTTCAGTGTTATTTTGCTCTGGTTACCTTTTTTTACCAAATCTTGAAATTTTATCATTTTATTTATCAACACAATTCTTTTGCTCTTGATTTGTGTCCCATTAAGCATGTATAATTGATTCCTCTCCAAAGTAAATCCAGTTTCGAAGAAAACTTAAAAATACCTAATAATTTAAAAATTTCATTGTTCAACACAAAGTGTCTAGCTTGTTATTAGTTGATTACAATAACTATCAAACAAGTTGGCCATGAGACCCATGCTCCACAAAGCAAATAATGATCTTTGCATTATTGGATTGAGTGGAGTAGATGTTGTACTAGATAATGGGTAATAGTTTTCAGGTCCACTGATGATGTTACTTTTTAGATATGCAGTTTCTGTTTTCTTGGTAATTGATAAAGAAAAAATGTGTCTAAACATTTATTCTTTCTAAGAGAGTTTATTCCTACTGTAATTTTGTTGAGACATGGCTTTTGAAATCTATATTTGTGTACCCAGCTTAGATTCCTTGCTCTTTGTTTATTGTAAGATAAACTATCTTAGACTCCCTCCCCTTCTTTAGCGAGCGGATTATGGCAGCTTATGCTACAATCTTCTATAGATTTGATCATGGGAAAGCTAAGTCCAATATATTCTACAGATGGAAACTTTTAGTTAGGCCACTATTCTAAATTAATTACAGTATCCACAAAGGAAATCATTTGAGGTAAAAGGAAAATTACTATAGAGTTGGTTATTGAGTATTTTGCTTCAAACTGCTATTGCTGGAGGCAGCAACGAACCCTAAATATTTGTTTGTTCTAACAATGATATTGATGAAGATTTCCTTGAGATTTGAGATGCCCTGAAACTTGGATCATATTTGAAGCATATACGATTTATGCTTGTCCTAAAGAATAATTGTTTCTTTTAAAAGAACAAGACTTCAAATTGCAAAGAATACTCCAAATGTTCCTCTTCGAGATGTTGTCAAGTCAAGACTCAAGCAATTCTTGTTGATGAATTGGTCCAAGAGGAAGGCTTTGAGGGTTGTTTATCATTACAGTTTCTATTGTTATTTTCTACAGTGAAAATGTTTCAAAAAATATTCGAGCTTCGGTTTCTATGATTAGATAATTGTTGATTTCTTCCCCCAACGAAGAAGTCGATCAAAAACATAAAAGAGATGTTTGCTAAGATAGGCACTGACAATGATTGAATTATTTCAACTGAAGAACTGATGGTTGGATTACAAAATTTCAATTCGCAGCTAGCAGAGTCTGAAGTACAACTGCTTATTAAAGTTGTGAGTCTACAACCTACCTTGTATGAATGCAAGATGGAAGAATCAGATATGATGAATTTGTTGCTACAATGAAAACGAGTACAGGAGAAGGCTTATCGGCATTACTCAAGAGGGAGATTCAATAGTCTAAGCATAAATTTCATAAAAAAAATGGTTCCATTAACTTGTGTGAGTAAATATGCACAAGTTCTTTTCGTTTATCAGTATAAAGTATCGAGGCATTGCAAATTCGTTTCACTCTTGATTTCTTCTCATTATTTGCGGGATTCCTTCTATTAGATGGGGTTCCATCGATTTGGGGCTTACAATGATCATGGACGAGACAAGTACATCTGATTAGCTTCTTCAAATTGTATATTTAGTAAAAATAGTCTTGTAAGCAATGAATATTCCACGTATGCATTGAATGTTTAAAAAGAAGTCACCAAAGAAAAAAGAGGTATAAATCTATTTTGCAGACACACTAATATTACCGTAAATATGACAAAGATCACATTGTAAAGGCATATGCTTAGTATTTGAATAGAAGATTTAATGATTAGGTATTAATGAAATGTAATTATTATGTCGTAATGTCTTTTACTTCTATCCATAATTTAATAAACTATGGTGTTCGTACAATGTAGTAATATCTAGCATTTATAGTCACGGACAAAAAAGTAAAATAAAAATAAAAATAGAACTTCTTAGTCTAAGCTACTTATAATTGAAGTAGCTTTACTCTATTTTAACTAGTAAATTCAAAAGTTTATATTTTTACTTATAATTGAAAACTAGTAGGAGAGAGTCATAAAATAAACAGGTAAATTTTAATTAGGTTTGTAAATAATATTCCTATATCGATTAATAATTTTATATAATTACCAAATACACGTTTGCCCTAACTTTCCGAAACTATATAGAGAACTAATAATTACAGAGTTTTGGACTTTTTAATACTTACCAAGTGGAAATTGAGACAATCTCAATTGTAGATTTTTCAAAATTTTCTTAAAATACTTACAGAGAGTGGATTGGTGCAATATTTATAAGGTAATTATATTCACATCACAATTTTTATTTATTGTACCATATTTTAATTACACTTAAAGTTCTTAATCTTTAATTATTATAGCATTTATGTCCGTAACGATGTTTCATAGCACTCTTATCTCAAACTTTCCATTAGTCAACATATTGTGTATTTGATAATAGTTTATGGCCAAAAAAATCCATTGAAAGAGCGTATAACAACTTATTTTTCACATCATATTTATAAAAAAGGAATTACAAAAAAATACTTTTTTTCTTAGTTCGAAGCAAGAAAATAAAATATTTTAGCACAAATCATCATAAAAAACATGTACTACAAAATAATAAAATGTTGAAGCTAAGAATTCGATAAAAAAAAATTAAGAAAATAATTGCTATGACGAGCAAAAATTGAGTAGTTTAACTACAATTAAAATGTAGTGAAATAAATAAAATTTGTGGTGTCAATATAACCACCTTATTTATAATCAAATTAAATAAAATGAACATGTTTAAGAAATTTGTGGAGCCATGAAATAAAAGTGAGGTATATTGGGAAGAACATGCAGTTATTGTTTTACACAACACATTGAATTTGAGGTACATTAGGGGTATTGGGAATAAAATAAAAGCGAACGATGTTTAGGGACAATATCCTAGTCGAGTTCTTGGTTGTTAATTCGAGTGCTTGCATTTTCTCAACTGCAAACCCTTCCAAGACCAAGGATGGACTAGTTATATTGTATGCATTGGACTACAAAGTTTGTGGCATAAAGTCCAAAAATATGCCTCAAATTATCAAATTGCTGAGCCTCAGCTAGATTTCACGTTTTATTAATGTCACGCATAGTGGACATTCAGCTCTTGTTTGGTAGATATTAAAATCAATTTTTAGCAGATTTAGATAAAAATTAATGAAATATATGATTGAAAATGTGAATGTCCCATGAAATTTGTCATTAAAATTAAAATTTTAATTTTCACCAAACAAGAGTTTAACCTGTAGGTATAAATAGTCTCTCCTTTCTTCCATTGCACGCGTTTCAAGTATGTAAAATATGAAAC
>CAIGRQ010033811.1:0-14487 GCA_903798375.1 Fraxinus sp. D2006-0159 | reverse complement strand
TGAAAGTGAGTGTAAGTTAAGTGACTGTTTATGCAAGTTTCGAACTTCAGTGACCATTTGTGAAATTAACCCATTTTTAATTTTTAAAATATCGATACTGGTTGTAGGATAATGAATCTAATTAATAAAGATAAATTAGTTTTGCTACATGTACCTAAGTTTGACAAGAAGTTTGAGATGACAATTTTTTATATATTGATTTTAATAATACTTTAAACATATTTTAAAATGTCAAACTTAATGTACACAAAGAGTGTACAGGTAGTTTAATTCGAGATAGATTTACTTTAAATTATTAATATGAAAATTAAAAAGAAAAAGTTATTGTTTCCATAGTATTTTATTGTTTGTTTGTTTGTGTGTGAGTGTGTTTACTTATTTATTATTTATTTCATCCAATTCGATCCGGTTCAATCTCGATTGAATCTTTTGACCCTTGACCCTTCACTTTTTTCGGTTCGATACTCAGGCCGGTTTTCAAAACATTAGTTATGTGTAAAAATTCATGACAAATAGTTATCTCAAAAGAAAACTTTTATTCTCCATCACATGTGTTGTATAATTTTTCCATGTACATTTTTTTACTCATTTCTCTTTGTGTTATTTATGAGTATATTGTTAGCCTTTCTTTATTATTCGTGACAAAAATGGGGGAGAAAATATTTATTTTAGGAGAGTTGGGTAGTATTTAATCTAGGGAGAGAAGTTGATACATTTTATTTTCCTCGGATATTTGAATTAAGGAGAGTCATAAATATTTTTGATTGATTATTGGTTGGAATTTTAATATTGATATTTTCTTTAGTGTTTTGTCAATATTGATATTGATATTGATATTGATATTTTATATTTTATTTCTAAGTTATTGATATATTTAGTATTACATGTTTTGATGTTATACATATTGTACTTTCATAATTTTATACATGTGTATTTAAGGTTTTTTACAGATAAAACAAGGGTCCTTGTTTCGTGAATTTTGGAACTAAAGTATTGAATTGGCCAATCTCATTTTCGGCACTAAGAACATTTTCAAGAGATCTTTTATTTATAAATATTATCTTATATATTATAGAAAGTATATTTAAATTTAGATAGTCAAAATTTTTATACACTCCAACAAACTCTCTATTTTAACTCTTCATTTTGCTTATGTTAAAAAAAAAAAAAAAAAATTATTGATTTCTCTTCATATTTTATTTAATATAATTTTTATATATCAATTGACCAAACAATTTAAATATATTTTGAATAGTTTAAGAAGTATAATACTGAAATATGTGATTTATTAAATACAATAATTGTACATTAAGAATAGAGAGTGAGTTTAACTTTCTAACTTTGAAGAGTCAAACTTATTTTTTATTTCAAAAATTTAAAATAAAGTCTCTTGGAGATCATTTTTTTAAGTGTTGACTTTCTAAAATAAAGAGTATTTTGTATTTAGAAAGTATCTTGAAAATACTTGAAAAACCAAATTAAAAGGGACCACAGAAAAATAAATCTCAAATAAATTAGTCTAATAATATTTCTAAATAAAGATAGTCAAACTAAATAAAGAAAAAAAAAATTAGTCTAATAATATTTCTATTATTGAAATAGAATATGTTACGCCTTGCTTCACAAAATCTCAAATATTCTATATGACAAGCAAATGTAGAGCCCTACACCGCACCAGAATATATTAACATATCATGAGGCTAATTTGATCGAACTTTTTTTTGTGGCCAAACCAATATGCTTGCCTACCCTCATCAAATCATATTGACCCTATGGAGAAGAGCTGGTCCATGAGTAGAGGCAAGGCCACAAAAGAAGTTCAACACAAGATCCCTCCGGCAATCTTTGATATGTGATTGGCGTGACAATTAACTATCGTTGTCGACATTGTCAGCCCATCTGGTCAAGTCCAAAATCGCAAGTTATGCATTATGGATGCTAAAATGGTATCAGCATTTAAGACTTATGATTGATTGATGTCTAAGACAAGAGACATCAACCGCATGGATGAGATCATGTATCTTTTTATCCAACAACCCTCATTCACCATTTTTTACTAAAAAAGCTCACCTTAGTGCCCTTTGAAGGGTAATGCGAGTATAAACTCGCAAGCTATAATTTTGCCATATCACTATTTTATCTATTACTTCCCAAAGCTAACATTCTTTTGATATTGGAGACTAACGTCTAACACTCTCCCATGCTTATATATTTACTTCCCCAATTGATTTGATTGTCAGAGTACGAGCAGTCCACTCCACCCCACCGGAAGAGGTCACATGTGACTAACGGTTTGTCCAAGTGTGCAGGAATGAGGCTTGCGTGGACGTTAGAGGCCTTGTGATCTGTTGGCCATATCGGATATACATTTTTTGGGGTCAACAAATTGGCGCCTTCTGTGAGAAACCACACTAAGACCCCGAGCATCATTGTGGTGAAAGCCGTCGAAAATAAGTTATTCAACAGCCAAGACCTTGGAGAAAGGTCCTAGTTCTTGAAGAGGAGGTTGAGGACGTGGAAGAGGAATCTCTAGAAGTTATTATTACACCAAGAGTTCTAGTCATTATGGCACTCAAGGTAAAAATCGACAAGATGAGGCTTCTGAAGAAGAAGTCATCTCAACGAATCTCAATATCCATCGACCCCACCATCAACATCGATGAGGAGACATTACTACATGCCTAGCAAAGGAGGTGGGGGAGATAGATGCAAATATTAGGAACATAGCCCAGTAAAACAGTGCCATGCAACAACTATTTATGCAAATGCAAGGGCAAGCAGGGTACCAATGCCTCAAGCAGGAGACTTTTTAGCAAGAAGTGGAAGAGAATGACACGGAGACCTACCGCCAGAGACATAGGAAGGAGCCTCGCCTAATCTAAAGTAAAGTGGGGTGGATTTTTCCACAAATTTTCCTCCAACAGACCGGTGATAACCAACCACAAGGGGCAGAAAACTTTCCTCCAGAATAAGCCCAAAAAAGAGAACTTCAGAGGTCGACTAGTGTCTTCAATAGAATTGGACCATCAGTGCCTAGGAATAGGCCTTAACGTTATCTCCATACAGAGGCAGCAAGGACATGGACAAGTTCGTGAACCATAAAGGACCATTCCACCTAGAAATAGTTGAGAAAGAAGGGACGCTACAAACTCAATGAATTGAGCCGAAACTTGACAACCGCCTCGCTAACAAGCTGAAGATAAGGATTCAGATGGTCCATATAGATCTTTTGAATTGGGTGATGATGACAAAAGTTTCTCATTTTCACAAGAGCTAAGGAATGGCCATCTTCCCAGCTATTTTATGCTACCTAAAATCCCCAAATATTAAGGAAAGGGTGATCCAACGAAGGACCTTAACAATTATAAGACCTACGTGTCTCTTAGAGGAGCCTTTCCAACATTGAAACATAGAGCTTTCCATCTCACATTGACTGGGCTATTAAAATTTAGTATAGCCGCATACAGTCCAGGAACATTAAAAGTTGGCCGAATCTCAAGAATGCCTTCTTGAACCATTATTTGTCAAGCAAAAAAGGAGAGGCTTATATCCAAAGATTGTAGGATATGAGATAAAAAATGGGCACAACTTTGAAAAGTTACCTGGCCCAGTTTATAGACGAAATGATTTATTGTGAGTAGGTCATCGATAGGGAAGCCTTTTCACCATTGAAGGGAGGCTCCACATAAACACTCTCTTCTAGAGAGATATGGGAAATAAAAATTCCACCTCTTACAATGCTTAGTGGAAATGATGAAAAGCAAGATTGTCAATGAAGAATTGATTGGCCATCGCAACCGAACCTTGATAGGACTTCCGTCGTCTCAGAGGCAGAGACGGGCCTTGTTTTCCACTTGGTAAACCAACAATGGACCCAAGCAGGGTACACAATCGCCCCTTCTTCAGGCTAAACATTAGTCACTACCACCTTAAACGCAGTACCATCCCAGGCATACGATGAAGTTGGATCCATTACACAAAAACCACCAAACCAGCTAGGGGACAGAGGCAAAGGTAAAGGAAGGAGAACCGAGCCTAGAAATAGGCCATTTGTACTTATCATCGAACCTACAGTCACTGGACAAATGACTTCATGTCCAGCCACATTATATAGAGCCAACGAACTCGTATACTGGAAGAAGAAATACACGTCATACCCATCAGAACACACCTCTCTCTTGGGATGATCAACAGCCACAGCGTGATGAGGCAAGACGACATCATAGGATGAATTGCCTAGACAAAGATGTGATGATGATATAAATGGGCGTAGGAGTGGCCAAAGACAAAGAAGAGAACATCGTGCAGATGTGAAAAATGCCCACATTAGAAAGATTGATACAATAATTGGGGGCCCACATATTGGAGGAGAGTTAAGAATGCACAAAGAAATTATGCCAGAGGGGTAATGATCCCCCATAACAAGCTACTTGGTCAATAGCACCCCTTGTAGGACCAACAACACTCAACCAATAGCATTTACATAGGAAGATGTTGTTGGTGTTCATTACCTCTATTGTGTTGCCTTGGCGGTAAGAGCCATTGTGGCAAAAAACTGCTTGAAGCGCATATTGATGGATAATGGGAGCTCCGTCAACATCTTGGTTGGAACTACTTGTAATAAAATTTTGATAAATCACGAGCTCACCCCCATGGCTGTCCCCTGTATGGTTTTACTGGCAATAGCATCGTCCCTAGGGGAAGAATCACGTTAGCTGTAGATATGGGAATACCCCCCTTGACGGCTCATCATTTTATGGAATTTCTTATTGTGGACCACATGTCGGCTTATCATGGTGTGCTGGGGTGACCTACATTGAAATAACTCTGTACAATCACGTCTATCCACCACTTATGCATGAAATTTCCCACTGATCGAGCATGCTACTGTCTGAGGTGATCAAATAGGCTTACGAGAATGTTACCTCAACTCCTCACGGAAGCCTGAACCTCAAAGCACAAATATGGTTTTGATAGATGTCGAGATGCTTGATATACACATGGAAGGCACGACCCCTGAATGAGAGGAAGGTGTTGAGATGAAAGATACCCTTACAGAAGGGGCTATCTTTGAAGAATGGATTATAGATGCGGGGTTGGACCCTCGAACCATGGAATCTAACTCTTAAGCAACCCCTTTTGAGGAGTTGGAATTTTTTTTCCATAGACCCGAGGATCTCACAAGGTGCTCCGTGTGGAAAAATAGTTGAATTTAGAGGACAAGCAAAGGCTCAATGACTTCTTGCTCAAGAGCCTGGATATAATCGCATGGAAGCATGAAAATGTGATGGGTATGACCCCAAGGTTAGCTGCCCCACCTCAATGCCGACCCTAAAGTCACTCCCCACAGGCAAAAGAGAAGGGCCTTGAAACTAGAGATAAAAAAAAAATCTTGAATGAGGAAGTACAGAAATTGATATCCAATAGGTTCATTAGGGAGGCTGTTATCCAAATTGGATATCTAACCCATTTCTGTGAAGAAGCATAATGTCAAGTGGAGAGTTTGCATAGAATTCTCCAATCTCAATCAAGCATACCCGAAAGACAGTTTTCCGCTTCCAAAGATCGACCAGCTTGTGAATTCTACAGCGAACATGAGCTATTGAGCTTTATGGATACATACTTAGGATACAATCAAATTCTCGTGCACCCATCCGACGAGGAAAATACTTCATTCATCATAGATAGGGAGCTTTATTGCTACAAAGTCATGTCGTTTGGCTTGAAGAATGTCGGGGCTGCCTATGAAAGGCTCGTACGAGACCATATTCAAGTATAATTATGGTAAGCCTATATCTTCATTCAAATTATGTTATGGCGAGCCCATACGAGATCATATTCAAGTTTAATTATGGAGAGCTCATATCTTCGTTCAAATTATGTTTTGGTGAACTCATATGAGATCATATTCAAGTTTAGTTATGACGAGCCCATATCTTCGTTCAAATTAAGTTATGTCGAGCCCATATTCAAATTTAATTATGGCGAGCCCATATCTTCATTCAAATTAAGTTATGATGAGTCCATACGAGATCATATTCAAGTTTAATTATGGTGAACTCATATCTTTGTTCAAATTAAGTTATGGCGAGCCCAAACCAGATCACATTTAAGTTTAGTTATGGCGAGCCAATATGAGATTATATTCACATTTGATTATGGCAAACCCATATCTTCATTTAAGAAGTAAACCATTCTTTAGTGTAAACTAAGTGCTCAGAATTTTCACGCCAATGCCTGTTACATAAATGATTCGAAGTTGTTTAATTATGACAATTGTTAAAAAGAAAGAGTCAATTTGCATCATCCATCGAAACTCACAGCGAACATATAGAAAAGCAGGACCGAATACGAAAAAACTCTTTTATATATAGGGTGAGCCGATTACAAAGGAGAGCCACATAAGAACAAAACAGAAAAGTTAAAAGGTCAAGTCAATGTGACAGCTTCATCCTACTAAAGCTTTGATTGGCTGCCGATTTCTTTTATAGAATCTTCAACCTTATCTGCACGAGTAGACGGTTAACGGAATGAATTCCTCTTTCATAGAAGCTAGATCCATCTAGGGGTATACTTCCACATAGGGAAGTCACGAGTCGAAACTTGATCTCGACTCGAGTAAAAATGATTTGGACCATTTTTTTTTGCTCGAGCCGAGCTTTTGTTCGGTCAAAAAATTTAGACTTTACCCGAGCTTTCAGCTCGGGCCTCACGAATTTTTTATTTTAATATCAGGCATTTTCCTGCTATTTGCAAGCAGCAGCTAAACGCTGTTGCTTGTTGGTTTAATTTTTTAATTTATTTTTTTATATTAATATCAGGCAGTTTTCTGCTATTTGTAGTAGTAGGCAACACCTAGCTTATGTGTAGCTACCTGTGGGTTTAATTTTTTAAGCTTTTTTTAAGATTCGGCTCGTTACAGGCCAAAAATAGCCCATAACACGAGTCGGATCGTCATAGGCCGAAAACAGCCCGTAACCTGGAATAGAGCCAACGCCCAAACTAGGGCTCGACCCAAGCCACCAGCCAAGCTGGCTTGGGCTCTTCTAGAGCCGACCATGGGCCGCTTGAGTCAGTGAGTGAAATTGACACCCCTAGTTCCGCAAGCCTTCCAAAGAGCTCATTGTATGCTACATTTTCTCTAGTACAAACTGAGGCCGTCACGCTCAACCGTTTCATGAAAATGGACAACAAAAATATTCACAACTACCTCCCGTGCCTTGCTCAACTGTTGCCTCAAACTCTCAGCCTCAGTAGTCAGCTCACCAACTTGAGCTTTTAGCTCCTTATTTTCCTTATTCGAAGCCTCCAAGGCTAACGAATTAATCAGCTAAAGATTGTCAAAATTTTCTACTCGCTTCGTCGAGGCATTTACTTCAACTTTGCAAAGGTGGACTTCCTTTTTTAGCTCGTCATTTTCTCCCCATTGTTTGGACCTCAGTAGGGAGTATCCCTATAACTGTTAGGGTGATTTCTTCAGATTTGTCCCTAATGCTGATCTCGTCACCCTCTTCCTCCTGACAAGGCCACTTCCCTCCTCTCCCGTATCTTCAACTTTTGCTACTCTTACAACAGATAGGAAAAGTGCCGAAATTAGTTTTTTCACAAACTCATTAAAGGTAATCTAGCGCTTGAGAGGATGTGGAGGCTCAATATTCCTTTTTATGGTCAATCGCCTCTTTGGGGCTTCTTCTCTTGGGACTCTACCTTTTATTTGCTCTTTTCTCTAACTGAGGCGGTGGGTTCTACTTCGATCAGTGCGCCGTTCGTCTTTTTGGCATTTATAGGATGGGAAATTTGTACTCAATCGCTTATTATTATTCACCTCGACCAAACGCCTCATGAAAAACATGTTTGGCTTGACATATTCCTTCATGTCATGTTATTTTGCAAAGGAAAATGAGATACATTCAAATTATGGAGATAGAAGACGCCAATGCTTTAAAATTGTGGAGATACATACCTTTGGTGGCCATCAATAGATGTGTAATTAAGAGATTTTGCTTGCCAAGCACGTTCTTGAAGTACCATTTCTCTGAGGGTAGGTCATAAATGGCTTTTACAATAGCCCACTCTGAAGGCTCGAGCTCAAAATGGTTAACTACAGCTTCATAAAACACAGTTTAGTGATGCAAACAAGGTAGATGTATAATGAACAAAAGATCTTAACTAATGTTAGACTCACTGTACTTATGATACTGGGTCGGCATGGTAATTTCGGGAACCGCTTCATCTTCCGCTATTTGCTAACGACCTCTAACCCATAACCAAGATGACTTCCAGTTCTTTATCGAGGTCAGAATACCCCAGATGCAAGGTGAATGAGGACCTTAAGGGTTCATACAATACTACCCTTTGCAATCCTCTCCCCACCCCCCACCCCCTCAACACTAAAGGCTCAGGACTGGAAAATGGTTTGGAACACTTGGGGAAGCATATCTTCACCAAGAGTGACCTCTTTCTAAAGAAGAAATGTCCCTGCAAATTGGCTCCAAGCATTTGGCAGTAGCTGGGTGGGAGCTAAGTTGTACTACCTAAGTATATATCTGAAGAGGTGCAGGGTAATTTCATCACACCACTCAAAATCGCCTCGCTCACTACAACACACCCCTCTCTGGGAAAACAAGCTCGCTCGACAGGGATGGGAACAAACATTTCAATGGTGTCAGGGATCATATACCACTGCCTAAAGGTCTCCAACTCACTATCTTTCACACATGTTGGCCACAAGGAAGCCTTCCGCCTTACATTATAATCTATGGGGTCCTCTTGCATCATCTACGAACTGTGTGGACCCCTATTACCTCCAAAATTCTCTCAGTTGAGATTAATGGGGAAAACTAGCCTCAATGCTAATAAGTTCCATGTTCAGTTCCTTAGTAGAACCCCCCTCCCCCCTTTGGTGTTTTTTTTTTTACTGTCAGTTGACTTTTTTGTACTTTACGTGTGAAAAGACGAAATTAAAATAGTGACATGTTTACATTGGTTGAATAAAAAAATATAAGGATAAGGCTAAGTCAAAAAAAAAAAAAAACCCAATAAACAGTGCCAAATTATCTCCGTTCAGAAATAGTTTGAAAGACTTGGATTATAACTATTTGAATCAATTGGTGTAGAATAGACCACGATATCTGCCTATAAAATTTTATTTCTTTTTTAAATAATTTTTTACAATAAGAATCTTTGCCATTTCAATATAGTTTATGAATTTATTTAAGAGGACTGAATGGACCAAAAAGGTCCATTCAGCAAGGACCAGAACGTACCTTTTTGGTTTTATTATTATTATTATTATTATTATTATTATTATTATTATTATTAGGTTTGATTCAATATTTTACGTTACAAATTTTCGTTTCAAGCGCTTTAAAATTTGTTGGAAATGTTGAAGTGCGGTCTGATAAATATATAATTGATAAATTTTAAATATCAAAAAAAAATTTACATTAATTGTGAAAAGTAAAGTCATAATTATTTATGTTTTTTTTCAATCCTAACCTCATTCCAATAACTTTATTTTCCTACAAATTTTCGTTTGATTCGATATTTCACGATATGAATATCCATTTGGATCGATTTAGTTTTTTTTAAAAAGCTTAAAATGTGATAATAATAAATATATTGTCACGATTAAGTTTAAATATAAAAATTATCTTAAANTCACGATATGAATATCCATTTGGATCGATTTCAGATTTTTAAAAAAAACTTAAAATGTGATAATAATAAATATATTGTCAATTAAGTTTAAATATAAAAATTATTTTAAATTATTAAACGTAAATTCATAATAGTTAGTTTTTCTTTTCTACGCCACCCTCAACTCTCATACTCACATCAATTTCTTTCAATTTCATTTTTATTCAATTTCTACAGTTAAAAAAAGGTACATTTACGCTATTATATAGTCAACTATATTATAACACATGCATCACAAGTGCGTCTCACTAGTTATTGTAAAGGATGTCAAATTGTCAATGACATTTTTACTAAATAAACATTAATAGGACTCTTCAATACGTCAACTACAAGTAATTTTGTATCGAGTGTTTTTAAATATAGAAATATATCAAAATTAATTTATTATTAATGGACACAATTTTCACATACTAAAATAATAAATAAACTAAATGATATATAGAACATTCATTGCTTAACTCGTGCATTTTTAAATTATCATAAGCAACATTTTTGAAGTTACAATGAAATTGTATTTCATCTTAGTCTAATACTAATCATTAATTATAATTACGTAGTGAATCTCAATATTTGAGAAAGAAATGGTATTTTTCTGTTGATAAATAAATAACAAGATAACGAGTTTCGATGGAGAACCGCAATAGATTTAATCATTTTTACGCCAAAAAAATATTTAGCTTATTTTTTTAGTGTATAGAAAATATTTATTGTTATAAATTTAGATCATTCTTAAAAAAATAAAAATTATTAAAAATCAATTCAAAATAATGGCCTCAATCATTCGTTGCCAACTAAAGTTGGTATTTACATTTATTTATTATCTAGCACGCTCCTTATAAATAAAATTAATTCAATAATTATTAGAACTTATATGTACATAATTTTCATGGACAACTAACGGCAAACTTTAATCCAATAATTAATTTTACCTACTTTGCTACTATGTTAATGTATTATATTATTTAATTAAAATAAAATATATTTCTTTATTTGATTTACTTCCCAAAGTAAGGGAATGAGAATTTAGTTAAAGTTACATTTTAATTTTTTAATATCACTCCAAAATGAATGGTTGAGATTAGTCCCCATCCACACTAAAAAAATCAATATTTGATTACTTTAATGTAATGATGATTCTCACCAGTACCAGATGCATTCATCTTTTTTAAGGTTCGGTACTAGGTTAGTGTTTCATTAAATAATGACGAATTTTTCTTTCATTTATTTACCTAACATTATTTAATGGGGGTGTTTTTTTAATGGTAAAAGGTTCATTGATTTCTATTCATACTATAGTTGTACAAATATCATTCACGCCTCTCGTTTGGTACCGATTAAAATCGGATTAAAAATGACAACAATAACGGCTAGTTTTTCAATTTTAATTTGGTTTAATCTCTACCAAATGGACTCTCATTTTATTGTAAAAATACATTTTAAAATAGTATATTGATGAAAAATATTTAGTTAAAAAATAAGGAGAGGTTTTGAATTTACGTGTAATATTATTAAATTGAATAATGTATAGTTAAAAAAAGAGGAAAATGTATTTTGAAAATAATGGAAATCAAACAAGTTCCACACGTAAACTGTGAAAATAACTTAAAATTTTATTTGTTATAATATTTAAGGAAGGATTAAAATATAAAACACCATAATTTATTTATTTATTTATTAATATCATATGGTTTTGTTTCTCCTTCGTTGTCTTTATGCTCTTAAAAATCATTATTTATTAGTCCTCGTGCGTTCGAACCATCAAGTATTCAACACACACTGAAGCTATATGTATTCATTTTATAATAAAGAGGAAGAATGTGGAGAAAGCAACCAAAACAATAAATTGCCCGCTAAGGTCATGTTTGGTTGGTAGCATTATTAACACTAAACATTACAATTGATAAAAAAATTTACTTTTTTTTTTCATTAATCTTGTTTATCGATGTCCAAACTAGTATACCAAATGTCCTAAATGAACTGCCTCTTTAAAGTCCATGCAATGTTCACATGATTTAGAATGGTTTATTCTCAATTCGAGAGTTACACCCATTTACTATACATGACTCAACTATAACGAAATCGAGAGTTACGATACATTTTAATACCCATTATATAGAGAGGTGATGTTAGGACAATTGTAGATAGCTGATGGGAAAGTCAAAAGTGGAATAATAAGGGTTGTGCTACGGATACATAACACAATACATAAGGGTATTCATAATAGATACATCGAGGCCCCATATTGGGAGGGGGGGGCACAATAATAAGGGTTGTGCTATGGATACATAGCACAATATATAGGGTGCTCAGAATGGATACATGGAGGCCCCCTATTGGGGGATCGCATGCGCCTCCCCAATAAGGGGGCCTCCATTTGTTCATTATGGACACTACTATGAAAAATGTCATGAGTATCCACTTGAAATTTCTTTGTCTTATTTGACATTGCTAATTATTGCATACTTTACCTAACAAACTTAGTCTTTGCTGAGTCGAAACAATAACTTCAGAATGTTTTAAAACTAATGTACCCCACGTAGTACAATCCAAAAACAAATTAAAAGTGGAAAATAAGTTTCTCATTAAAAGCCGTTCAAACAGTAGGAAACTAAGACTATCAGCATTTAATATTTAGGGAAAATTGCAGTCACGGTACCAAATATTTCACTTTTTTGCAGACTTTGCCCAAACCTTTTATTTGTACCACTCACGGTACCAAACCTTTAAACAATTCGCACCCGGAGTCCAAATTGGTAGAAACCGTTAGTTTAACAGTTAATTGACCAATAATTAAATGTTTGACCAATTTTTAAAGGGTTAAATATGTAACTTTACATTTTTCATATGAAAAAAATTAAGACAAAAGAATTAAATTTAAAAAAAAAAAAACCCAGCTACTGTTCATATTCTTCCCCACCCAGAATTCATAAAATATGTAATATTGTTCGACAACTGAGAAAACCCAGTTTGGAGAAACGTGGAGAAACGTCATCATGAAGATACATCCATATTACAAGATGAAAGAATTGTATGTACTTGTAGAAATTATAGAGAAGTGTATTTTTTTATTTTTTTGTACGTATATCGAAGGAGGCTCACAATCGTTGATGCCGGAAAAAATTATTGGCGCTGAAAAGGGTAATTCTTCTTTACCAATCTCGACTTCTGCCTCGTTGTCGCGTGACAGAAGATGAACAGTCCCGACTTGTTAAATATATTTTTTTTTAATTTAATTTTTTTCATGTGAAAACTGTAAAGTTATATATTTACCCTTTAAAAATTGGTCATATCTAGGTAGTTGGTGTCTATTATATCAAGATGTATTAAATAAGGGTATATGTGGAAATGAAAAATTTAATACATGTTTAAAATGGAAACATGACTATCTTTTTGGGACGGACAAAAATAGTATACATGATTATCTTTTTGGGACGAAGGGAGTATATCATTCACCGTTAACACGAATTCCCCAAAAAAAAAAGATTTTCACTATCAAAATCAGAAAAATCTATCTGATAAAACACTCTTCACTTTGAGTTCTCAGTAAGGTATTTCCAAGAATTCATAAAATATGTAATATTGTTCGACAACTGAGAAAACCTAGTTTGGAGAAACATCATCAAGAAGATACATACATATTACAAGATGAAAGAATTGTATGTACTTGTAGAAATTAGAGAGAAGTGTATTTTATTTTTTTTGTAAGTATATCGAAGGAGGCTCACAATCGTTGATGCCGGAAAAAATTATTGGCACCAAAAAGGGTAATTCTTCTTTACCAGTCCCGACTTCTGCCTCGTCGCGTGACAGAAGATGAACAGTCATAGCTTCTTAGAAGGAGATGATTGGGGTGGGGGGAAGATGAACAGTACCTGGGTTTTTTTTTTAATTTAATTCTTTAATCTTAATTTTTTTCATGTGAAAACTGTAAAGTTACGTATTTACCCTTTAAAAATTGGTTTAACATTTAATTATTGGTTAACTAACGGTCAAACTAATGATTTCTGTCAATTTGGATTCCGGGTGCGAATTGTTTAAAGGTTTGGTACCGTGGGTGGTACAAATGAAAGGTTTGGACAAAGTCTGTAAAAAAGTGAAAGATTTGATACCGTGACTGCAATTTTTCCTAATATTTATGGCTGCCAGTGCCTATGGCCACAAGAAGTTAAAACCCTTTTAATAAATATAAAGAAATTGAGTATTTTTCTAGTCCCCTACTTAGGTAATGTTTGGACAGACAATAGTCCATTTCATACTTAATGTATTCAAACTAAGATCCCAAACACTTCACATGGCTTACGTAGACTCACATTAATTACGAGTACAAGTGAATCATGTAGTTGAAAAATATTTCAAAGCATGGGGAGTTTGCAATAGTTTGAGATTAATCTTGAGTAGAGTAAAGGTTTTTCTCCATACTTGTAGTTGTATATGTATATGTGTAGTTATGTCTGGTACAATATAACTCATATGTAATTTTTTTATTTATTTATATTTTTCTCGATCTATTTGTTATTGTGGTCTCGCGTTATATATAGCACAATCAATTCTACACAAACACGATTGTATTGAAACATATCTTTAATAGTTCGATATCAAAATTTGTTCATGACTTGCCCTTTATTCACTAAAATCCATTTTAAAATTGCGAAAAGAAAAATTGAAAACCGGAATGTTGGGCCTATTCGGACCTCAGTAAAAGCCTGTTAGAATTGATTCACCCTTTTTGATCGTGTTTCAATATGTAGTTTATAAATGATCTCAACACAAATTAAAAGAACGAATGCT
>CAIGRQ010033788.1:0-10690 GCA_903798375.1 Fraxinus sp. D2006-0159 | reverse complement strand
TTATTGGGGTACTGTTTTTCTCAGGCAGTCCAAAGTGCTACAGCAGTCTTGGTTTCTCCTACTTTTCTAATCACAAGATCAGATAAGTGCAGAAACATAGTGCTCCAAGCCAATTCATCTTATTCAGTTTTCCTATCTACAAATAGTGTTTCTGGCCAAGATTCATCAATGGCATTGGCACACTTTAAATGCAGCATAAGAGCCTTAATTTTCTAGCGCCAAAGACTAAAGTCTCTTTTACCATCCCAAATTTGAACATCTACCTTAGAAGTCATGGTGTGTAGTAGTGTGATCTGTGTACCCAAAGATATATCACAGCCAGTAGTATCAGATATTCCAATTTTACAAGGCAGTATACAATTATGCTCAATAGAATTGAAATTACTATACAATTATGCTCACACACAGTAAGCAGAAGGGGATTAGAAAAATGTACCTCCAGCGAAGAATAATTTCAAAAACAGCAATCTCAACCCCTGAACAGATCAACAGTATATCCAAGGTTAAAGAATTTGGTATATCTCGGTATTTACACAATTGCTAGAAAAACGTTTTTCAAAACTTTTGAAAAAAAAAATTGGTTTCTTGAATCGAAGCCCTAATCCCCTCAAATTCTAAAGTTCTCACAGGGACCCCTAGACAATGGTAGAGTTAGAGGAGATTCTCGAAAACCAAAATTTTGAAGAGAAACACAGATACCAAAATCTTTTTAAAAAAAATTCAATTATATGTACTAAGGTACTCAACAGCAAGAAAAATGACTTGTGTAAACTGGATATGGCAAACACGATGTGACTCAATGTAAACTCGGTATGAGTCGGTGTAACTCAACCTAACTAGCCAAACTCAATACGAGTTATGCCGATTTACACGAACTCAGTGTACAAATAACAAATCAAAACGAGTCACAACCGAGTAATGGAATTTAACAAGAAATATTTCAAGATCCACAGTCTCAATAACCCCAAAAACAACTCGTGTTCGAAAATAAAAATTTCTCAAAATCGTACAACCAAGAAACGATTGCAGATCTAAAAAAAATAGTAACTCAAAATCGACAGAAAAAATTCTCCTATACTCTAATACCACTGTTGGTCCCAAAACAAATTTGTAGTATCGATTTACAAATAAAACATTAAAAGAAATCAACAAAAATCAAGAATCAACACAAGATTTTTCGGTCNTACCACTGTTGGTCCCAAAACAAATTTGTAGTTTCGATTTACAAATAAAACATTAAAAGAAATCAACAAAAATCAAGAATCAACACAAGATTTTTCGGTCTAAAGGCCCCGAGGTTCAGCGACTACTTCTAACGCCTAATCCCCGTTGAGCATCCGTTAGGATCAAGCTCAAATCCACTAAGAATGCCTAAAAATAGACAAAAATAAGTTACAAGTATACAACCCAAAAATTGCAAGAAAAATCACAAAATCCTTCCACCACACTACTCACACAAGAGTTCATTATACTACTCTCTCATCTCACTAAATTCACACAAGAAGCTCAATTTACAGAGAGCAAAAATATGGAAGAAGGCTACTATGCAAAGAAAGAAGGAAAAAATGACAAGTCTCTGACTTTCTACACCTAAATGAAAAATATCTACCACTTAATTACACACAGACCTTGAAGTAATAGATTTTAACCATTCTAGATTCTTCTATTATGATGGATCACTTGGGTCACTTGAGATTGGGCCAAAATAAAATTTTAATGTTATTGGACCTCCAAAATTCAACAACTATCTCCAACAATTCGGTTGCCTATGTTTCACGAGCACACTCAGCAATCATAGAACCAAGTTCTCTCCTCGTGCCTCTAGATGCGTATTCCTTGGATATCCCCTTGGATAAAAAGGATATAAAGTATATGATCTAGAAAATCACAAAACCTTTGTTAGTAGAAATGTTGTCTTTCATGAATCTTCTTTTCCTTACAAAAATTCCCCAACCCAATCAGCAACAGACACTCATATATTTCCTATTTCTGAAGCATACTTTGACTATCCCTATCCTCATCCACCAGCAATAAACCAATCAGTAGACACCAGTAGCAACAGAACCCAAATTGACACTAATCCAATGGATGATCATGTCTCCCATATTTCCTCACGAAATAATAGCTTACCTGCTACTCAATCCCCTCCCAGAAAATCAGGCAGAGCAAAGCATCAACCTTCCTATCTGGATGACTATCACTGTGATTTTCCATCTTCTTCCAATGCAATCCAGTCTTCAATAATGCTAGCTAGTCCATCTGCTTTAGGTAAACCTTTCTCCATTTCTCACTTTATCTATACTGATAGACTTTTCCCTAAACACAAAGCCTTTGCTACCTCTATTTCAAACATTTTTGAACCAAAGTTTTATGGCCAAGCTCTCAAATTTCCACATTGGTAGGCTACCATGAATTGTCAAATCCAGGCTTTTGAAAAGAATAATACTTGGACCCTCACTCATTTTCCACCTAATAAACACACCATTGGTTGCAAATGGGTCTACAAAGTTAAATTCAAAGCAGATGGTATGGTGGAAAGATACATGGCACGACTAGTTGCCAAAGGATATACTCAACAAGAGGGCCTAAATGTTTTTGACACATTCTCCCCTGTTGCAAAATTGACTTCAGTTTGGGTTCTTTTGGCTGTTGCAGTAGTGAGCAATTGGTTTTTGCACCAGTTGGATGTTAACAATGCTTTCCTTCATAGTGATTTACATGAGAAAGTCTACATGGAGATGCCCCAGGGATATCCCAGTCCTGATCCCTCACTTGTTTGTAAGCTAAATAAAAGTCTATATGGCCTTAAACAAGCATCTCGCCAGCGGTTTTCTAAGCTCACTTCCAGCCTTATGTTATATGGTTTTATCCATTCAAAGTCTGATTCATCTTTGTTCCTTAAATCTACCGCTGATTTTTCATTGTTCTCTTGGTGTATGTTGATGACATTCTTATTACAAGCAACAATCTTGATGAAATAGAGTCTCTCAAACATTTTCTGGATGATTAGTTCACTATCACAGTTCTTGTGAACTCAAATATATTATTGGCTTGGAGGTTGCTAGATCAAAGTATGGAATCAGTCTCTGTTGAAGAAAATATGCCTTAGACATACTTGAAGATTCTGGATTCCTTGGTTGCAAACTAGTGGCATTTCCTATGGAATCCACTCCCAAGCTCAAATCAGAAGATGGAGATCTCATCTCTGATCCATCTGTCTATAGAAAGCTCATTGGTAGATTAATATATCTTACCATTACAAGACCTGACCTGGCTTACTCTGTACAAGTGCTAAGCCAATTCATGTCAAACCCAGCCCAATCTCATCTAAATGCTTCTCACAGAGTCTTTAGATACATCAAAGCTATACCAGGTCAAGGCTTATTTTTTCCTTCCACGTTTGATTTACACCTCAAAGCCTATAGTAACAGTGATTGGGCCAGCTACATTGACACTACACGAAGTGTTACTGGTATTGCCATTTTTCTTAAAGAATCCTTAGTCTCCTGGAAATCAAAGAAGCATACTACCATTAGCAGATCTTCGGCTGAGGCTGAGTATAGAGCTTTAGCATCTACAACCTGTGAAATCCAATGGTTACTCCATCTTCTCCATGATTTGACTATCACTCATCCTCAGCCTGTACTCTTATACACAGATAGTAAATTGGCTCTTTCAATTGCTACAAATCTTGTACATCATGAAAGGACTAAACACATTCAAATCGATCGCGATCTCGTTTGAGAAAAGTTACATTCAGGTTTAATAAAAAATCATCCATGTTCCTCCCCATCACCAGCTAGTAGACATTTTCACTAAACCTCTTGGGTCAGCCCTAATTCACACACATATCTCCAAGATGGGCATTTTGAACATCCATGCTCCTCTTGAGGGGGGCTCTTACAACACAACAAAAGCAACAAAACAACCAGCACCAAAAGAAGTTGGAGAATCAGTTAAAATTAGTTGATTAGTTAATCAGTTAGGCTGTTAGTTCACTGATATTTCCATTAATTCAGTTAGCAACCTTTGTCGATAAATGATGCAATGTATCACAGATTTTATCAAGTTTTGAATAATAATCTCTTTCCTTTTATCTTCATCAAATTATCTTCTTCTATTTGGCGTCTCTAAGTTGATGAATTTTACACAGCATTCCAATATATAAATCACCATCATAATTATCCTCCAGAATCACATATGGTAAAGAACTGACTATAAGACAAAAACTATGAAATAAAAACAAAACCAGACAATCATCGACATAATCTGCAATGGACTTGTTAAAAATAAATAAATAATTTCAGTTTCTATTAGTATAAATCGCTCTCCTATAAAATCTAAACCTTCTCACGAAACTTCATAATAAACAATAATGAGTCTGCATAAACAATCTCAAACAATCAAAATAAACGGTAAATTACTCTCCATGGAGAATATGAAAGTAAAATCTGCAAGTTTTCAAACACAACAATTAAAAAACTCTGTAGGTTCAACCTATATATTTCATTAGAACAATCAGCATTTTATCACCAGTAACATGGGAGTACATCAGACAATATCTTGGAGTGATCATCATGCATCAGAGTGAAAAAAGTTATCGAAGAATGAGGGATTATTTCGTGGATGATCCGGCGGTAAGGAGTGTTGTAACATAAAATGTATAACTTTTAAATTTCAAATTATATATTTTTAATTCTCAAATTTAATACAAATCAAAAAAACTGAGTTTAATATTTCATTAGCCACTGAGTTTTGGGTTATGTCACGACTACTCACCAAACTTTCATAATTATGTCGTTAGCCACTGGACTTCACTCCATCCAACTCCATCACTTACCCATTTAAAACTGTTAATAGACGCCTCTACATGGATAAGTGGAAGTTGAGTTGCCCAGTTAAATACTTCAAAATAATTTCTCACTCGCCAACTCGTTGCCAAATAAGCAAAGGCGCATCCAAACATACCTTTACCATTTTCAAACAAAAAAGAGGAGAACCTACGTTGTTCACATTGTTGGTGTTGGACCAGATTTCAGGCTGTTGGATTGCACTTCACGAGTCACCATCGGGGTTGGAATGAAATGGAAAGTTTGTTCATTCTCGGGGTTGTGGTCCTTCGATGCTCGCCGTCCCCTGTTTGGCAACATTTTACCCTACATAATGTGTACATCACATTTTCATCTTATTGACATTATCTAAAAAAATATGGCAATGAACGTTTGCAAAACTCAATCAAATATTTACTAACTCATTCGTCGACCGCTCTATCGCAATGTCTACCAACTGCTTCTAAATGTCCTTCAAACCAATCATGTTGACAAAAAAATAAAGTTATATTACATAAATCGATTTATAACGTCAACGAAAGTAAGATCCTACTAACAGAATCCGGTGGATCCAATCTAGAGTGTATAGCTTGTTGTGACCCTACTGTTCGTATAATGTGCATGTCATCTTCAATTGCCCCTTTCTCCGAATATAGGTCTTCTCTTATGAATGCACTATCACATTTTCATCTGCTCCTTTTCTCCAATTTATCTATCTCCTGCCCTTTCGCGGTACATTCTACGACGGTAGAGTGATATCGACTATATCCTATTGTGGCCATAACCGTATACCATTAATTAGATGCATGATACTATTGTAGTACCTCATATACATCTCTATCGTGTAGCAATTGTGAACGAAGTCTTCCGGATCATTTCTACATTCCCTAATTACTGCCACTGCATACATGCAATGATTCCTATAAGTTTCCATTCTCTACATGCACAAGTTATGTCCTCCAAATTGACAACATATGTCCCGAAGCTGCATTCAACTTGCCATTTTGGACCACCAGAAAAGTGCAATGTGCATTCACGCGATTTCTCAGCAATCTTGTGCAATTTCTTACTGATCTTCGGACACAAACATCCTATACACCTCATCATCGTGTCTCGACATTTTCAAATCCTATTCATGAAGAAAAATTGTAGTGAAGTTAACAGAGATAGAATCATCTTTTCCCTATCAGACCGCAATATCTTGTTGAACACTTCGCATAGATTGTTAAGTAGAATGTCACTCTTCGATTGAACTGAGAAATGTGATCTACTCCATTCTTGTAGGTTCCTCTCTATAAGCCATTTGTATGCCTCCTCACTAAGTTGACGAATTTTTTGCATCCAATGTTGATAGTCAGCAACAGTGGTTGATTTAGAAGCCCGCTATAAGTAATATTTCAGAATTTTACTTTTAAACCCAACATTAACGAAGTTTGTGTACATATGACATACACAAAACCTATGCTTGGCCATAGGGAACAACTCGTTTATCAAATTTTGTAACCCTTTTTGTCTGTCGGTCATTAGAGTATTCCAACCTCTTCCATCTTCAATCCTAATATCCTCTGAGAGATAGGTCAAGAACCATCGCAAAGTTGCTATATTTTCTTTCTAAACAATTGCATAGACAAAGGGATAGATGCAGTCATTAGTATCAATCTCAACTGCAGTTAACATTATACATCTGAAACAACCCCTTAAGTGACAAATGTCAACATCTACTACCTTCCTACAACCATCTCTAAAACATATCTTACAACAATTGAAGTAGGTATAGATCCCTTGAAATATCCGACCATGTAATGCAATAATGAATGTCGAGCCAACATTTGTACGGAGTACCTCGACTGCATAAAACCTCAATTGCCTAAATTGTTCTTGCAAATTCCCTACTAAAAGTTCTTTTGCATATCTTCGCATCTTCCATGCTACATTTCTAATAATATCTATACGGAGATCCTTCTTCATTGTTGCCAAAATCAATTCAGTCTTCCAGTCTGGGTCCGCCTTGAATTGCTCAATATATCGACGTGCCAATATGTAATTACAGCATCTATTAAATTGTACCCATTCAATGCACCGTCCATTCGCATCGTCTCCCAAAACTTGACTGCAGAACTGAATATTTGTCGTGCCTTGAACTGAGGATTCGCTATGTCCTTATCAAAAGTAAATTGAGGAAAGTGTTAACTGCCATCCTCATCTGATGAACCTTGGGAGGGTAGATCCTCTAACGACGGTAGTTCTAATTCATCCAACTCATTCTCGTTGAATTCTTCTCGTTCTTCCTGTACTTCACCGTCATGGCCGCCCAATCCAATTTCAATCCCATCAGTTATGTTTCTATCATATTCAATGGCATCATCGTTGGGTCGTGGTCGGATTCTAAGAAGCTCGGATCTTCCTCACAATTTGTCATACAATTCAACCACATTAGATTCATGTAATGTATTTCATTCACATTAGAAATAACAATGGAAGAAAATAAAGATAAAGAAAACGGTTTAAAAAAAAGGGATTAAGCTATGCAAACATGTTCAGCCAAGTCAAACAAGATATTTGTATGTTCAACCATGAAGAGCAACATAATATTTGCTTACTATAAGAAATTGCATAAAGTAGATATATTTCATGAGTTTAAGTTTCTGGTTTTCTAGTGATGCATTTCCTATTACACACTATCAGAGATAAAAAGATGATGATGATACGGAATTGTCACTACCTTTGAGTCAAACTATTTATTATTGATTTTTTTTTCTTAGAACGAATTTTGTCATCTTATTACAATTTCCCATGAATTGTTATCTAGATTATGTTAGAAATTGTTGCACTTAACAAGTTATTTATTTTTGTTTTGCTTGTGTACCATGTTTGCACAAGTGTGGTTTCCATGCTTTCTCCATTTGAGAATCTACTTCTTTATGTAGTCTGTGTTGGTAGCTTTTTGAGTGAAAACTGTTTATATTCAAGTTATCTGCCTTGTCTGTTCTTACAAGTTTGTTTCTTAAATTCATTATTTGGTTCCTTCGTATGTCTATTCTTACATTTTTCCTTTTAAATAACTCTATTCTTTCTTTAATTTCTTTTTTCATGGACATTTCGTTATTTCATGTGATCTATTACTGATTAATGTATTCATTATTGTACATTCTTTATTAGGCCCTATTTGATCTACATTATTATCTCATTAAAATGAAAAATACGATCATTATCCATCACATCAACATTTAAATTCAAATTTTATATCTCTTGTGTGGGCCCCAATAACGACTATATTTTTCATTCTCATTCTGCAATAATTTGGCTCAAACAGGGGCTTAGCTTTTCCATGGGTCAGATTTGATATTTTTTCTTCATTTGTTAAAATTTGTTGTTCATATTTTGTAAAGATGTTAGAGAGTTCGTTTGTATAGTTGCGTTGATCAGATTTATTTGTTTAAATATGTGTATGTCAGATTCACAGATTTTTCTTCATTTTTTGATTAAATGTTCACAATTTTTACATTCTTCATTATGCTTCATAAGGTTGTAATGGTGTATAGTATCTTTTTAGTTTTTTAACAAAAAGTGTGTACTGGCCTTATCTTATTTTTTAACGGTTTTAGTAATGTATTCTACATTACTACCTAAACAATTGGTATTCTAAGGGATCCATGTCGACTTTCAAACTTTTTAGCTTTCATCCATATACTCATCAAGCCATTTTCACCCACTTGCAATCTGAGTTTTTGAACAAGAAGGGTCAACTAAGTATGAAAGTATCTTCGATTGGATAAAACACTTTGAAGAAACTGAATTGACAAAAAATTATTAGACAAGAACACACATTCAAGATCATCAATTCCTCTACTCAAGTAATTACAAAAGCTATTGATAGAGTTGGTAAAGAATTGGTCCATCATAAGGAGGGCAACACAAAATAAAAGAATTATTATTATGTCGAGATATGTATAATTCCAATCGTTCATGCGGTCAACTTGTGATTTGCATTCGTAGTGGGAACCACTTCGTTACTATAATGATATGTTCAATAGGTTTTGTGTGTCCTTAACAAATTTTTATATATAGTTCGAATTTGAGATTCTTACATTTTATTAAATCTGTAGGTATCAGTGCATGTGTACATATTTGTTTAGATAGCAAGCATTTACAATGTTTATGTTGTTTCATATATTTTTTTAGACCATTTTATTTACTTAGTAGGTTCTTATATTATTTGTCTTGTTTGTTTTTGTTATTTGTAGATTTCCTCGCATCGATACAAAAATTAGGAGGAAGAGCTCGTTCTGACCTAGATTTCACAAGTTAGCAACACCAAATATATAAGAGTTGTCCTCAACAAATTTGATGCTCAACAAAAGAGTATGTTTAGGTAAAGTTGCATAAGACATGTTGCGAAGTTGTCGGAGCTCAAACTATTTGCACAATTAATTCACGAAATGGTGAATAGATTAGTGGTTTGCCCAAAACGTTTCGAGGCTTGGTTCAATGTGAACCAAAGGTTACAAGTTTTTTGAATGCAGGAGTTCACATCAATCATTATCTTAAAGTGTGGTGAAGTACCTAAAAGGTCAACTTTCAAAACAATCCTAGAGAAATGGGACAAAATGTTTACCAATAGAGACCGCGTTACTTGTAGCGACTTGGACAAGGTTTTCTAGAAATGTACCAAATGTAAAAATCGTTACAAGCTTGGGTTGGTACTAATTATTGAAGGGATATTCAATTTCAAAGACCAAAATGTAGGGATACATCCTTAAACTCTCTCCATCGTGGACAATTTGGTTTTCTTCAATACCTAGCCACGGGGGATAGTATGTTTTAAACTTCTTATCAAATCACTGCTACATAGATGCAGGAGAAAGGCAGACCTGACAAAGGTCAGTGATTGTGACAGGATGCCTTACATGTTGTACAAACTCCTTCTTGCTATTCAGGTATAGAAGTGTCTGTATTTATTTCATTTCTTTTCATTCTACATTGTAATGTATCTCCGTATATGGTAACCACAGTTATAAATGTCTTGAAGTTTTTAATGTACAATACAATCCTGGAGCTAAGATCTCGATTCTAGAGTAATATTGGTGATGACCTTTCGAGGATGTTGTGTGGTCTGGCACATGACAACCTTAATCGAGAACATATTCAGGACTTGCCATCAATTTCTAGCTTGAGAAATCATCCACCAGTGAGTCATGTGTCTTTGGATGAGATAAGAGCTCCGTTAACTGAACAGAGGAAGGTGATTGAGATCAAGCTATGCGAATTAAGGGAGAAAATGAATGTGGGGTTCATTGGTATCGAAAAGAAAATGGTAGATCATGTCGGCAGTATGAATGAGCATGTGACGGATCAGATAAATGTGATCAAACGTAGGTTTGACGATGTAGCTACAGAAATTGAGGGACACAAAGTGAGTGATAAGTACGGTGGATTTGGTTATGTTGACGATGTTGGAGATATGCATGTACGTGATGATTATGTCGGTCAGACACTTCACCATATGTATTTATCATTTTCTTCAACTTCAATAACTATTTTTGTAAAGAATTTGTTAACCATTAATGACATTGTCAATCCATGACAACCATTGCAAATTCATCTATCAAAGTTATTTAAGTAGGTTGTGATACCAAGTTTGAGAAATACAAAACAATAAATATGAATTTGATGATTTTCTTATGAATTAGAAGCATGTAAATATTTTGTGTTAATAATTTGTATATTTCATCATCTTCATTTCTATCCAAAATCACTGGTCGTTACCTAATAGATAATGAAAAAAAAAACCCATTAGGTATTGCCTTGCATCAATGTAGCTTCTCTGGAAGCTATTTTTTTCTAGAAATTTGTGACAAATT
>CAIGRQ010033785.1:0-17210 GCA_903798375.1 Fraxinus sp. D2006-0159 | reverse complement strand
TTCCACGGGTTGCCACATTGTTTTCCAAGACCATCACTCAATTGCACATTCTTCTTATCGACATTAGGATGTTGTCCACAAATTATCGACATGCTTTGTTAACTAATCATCTTGTTGACAATGTTCTTAAATTTCATGCCAAATTAAGAGATTAAATCATTTTCAATCATGAAATTTTTGAACTTGCTTTCGAGGTGCAATATATGTTAGGGTACCCTATTGCAAATTACTATACTTTAATGCGCGTTTCTCTTATCCGTTTTCCTAAAAACGTGAAGAAAATGTTTTTGGATGTAGAAGTTTATCCACTCGACAGAGTCGAGTTTTCTCCCACCCCGGGAGAGTTGATGCGGACATCACGATTTATATTATTTTTTATTTTTATTTATTACATTTTTATTATTATTGAGCTTGTAGTAGTGGGTGGACCCAAGTCCGTTAGGTTTTTACTATTTATTGGATTTTCCAATGTTGTTAGAGTTAGACGATGATTGAATGAAATTACGATTGGCGGCTACCACGTTTTCTCCTTTTCCTCCACGTTTCTACTTCCTTCCCCTTTCTTCACGACTTCTCTCTTTCTTCTACTGCTTCTTCCTGCAATTCTTATTTTGCTATTGATCCTGCATCAAAAAGTAAGGAAAATTTTTCGATTTACGTGTAATATTATTTTATAGGAGAATGTGTGGTTGAAAATGAATTTTGTAAAAATGGGGGCCAAATAGACACTTAATATATTGGCAATTTTTGTCCTGTGAACTTTCACCAGTTTCATCTTATTCCTGGAAATTAATTTTACTTGGAAATCTTCCCATTTCATGTTTGGCTTTTTCATTCATTCTCACTTTTTAGTTCTTAGCTGTCATTCGGATTTAGCTGAAGACTTTAACTGTAATAAATGGCATCATGCATGCTTATGGACTAGATAACTGTAATAAACGGCATTCAAGCATGCTTGCACATGAACAAGATTAAATTTATTGACTTTTGTGATGTAGAATCGGTTGGGATTTATTATGAATCAGAAAAGAATCAAGCAGAGAAAACAGAAGAGAAGAAACTTGGGGAAAGGAACCGTAGGAAGAACTGTAGAGGGGAAGAAAACGTGGCCGCCAATCTTAGTTCATTCATTCATCCATTAACTGTTCCAATTATAATGAAAAATCCAATAAATAGTAAAAAAAAAAAAAAAAACCTAACCTACTAGTGACGGGCTTGGGCCAACCCAATAATATAAGCCAAATAATAGAATGTAAATAATACAAAATCTATAATGGAAAATGATGTCCGCATCAACTCNAAAAAAAAAAAAAAAAAAAAAAAAAAAAACCTAACCTACTAGTGACGGGCTTGGGCCAACCCAATAATATAAGCCAAATAATAGAATGTAAATAATACAAAATCTATAATGGAAAATGATGTCCGCATCAACTCTTCCGGGGTGGAAGAAAACTCGACTATGTCGAGTGAATAAACTTCTACGGACAATCTTTCGTAAAAACCAAATATCGAAACTCCAGCAGTTTGATCTAGATTTGTTGGAGCTTTTCTGTAGGACTCCATGTACGGTTTGCATTAGGTGAAACTACCCTACCAACAAAGAGGCACTAAATCTTTCCATCATTAGTCAACGCAATTTGTTCATCTAAAATAACATCAATTTTATTTTTGTGTGCTGTAATAGGAAGTATTGGAGTAGACATAACAAAAGATTAAGTGTCGGAGGTCCCATGCGGAAATAGAAAAGGATTATTAGAGGAGTTAAAATAACCTTTGTAACAAAGTTCTTAGCAGTTAAAATAGAGTGGTGGTCAAAATGTGATGAAAGATCAATGACATGCATTTGAACCAATATGCTTTAAAAATTTATAAGGACCAGCACTATGAGCTTGCAATATAACATAATCCCCAATATTAAATTCAAAATACCGTTTATGTTGATCATCTCGAAGTTTATATGATGCATTACTAGCTTTAAGTCGTTTATTGATCTTAATATGTGAATCATGAAAATGATGTACAAATGCCTCAGCTGAAATCGACACACTAGCATGTGGGGACATGGAAATAAAGTCTAAAGGCTTCATAGGCTCGTAACCATGAATAACTTCAAAGGGACTCGTACTTAAAGACCGATTTATAGAACTTTTATATATAATTTGAACTATTGGGACGATCAAATCTCAATTCCCAAGATTTTCCTTGAAAATGACATGATTACACAAATCAATAGCACCTTTAGGTTGGATACTGGTACGACATACAATACTTGCTTGAGAGGTATCGGGAACAAGGGGTGCAATACGTAGATTCATAGGAAGAGTCCGAATGCTACCTAAGAAGGTATTCTCACTATCATCCAAGTCATCAAATTCTTCAAGTTTAGGTTCATAGTCTTGATCGTCTAACCGCTCATCTATTATATTCTTTCGTTCTTCAAAGACTAAGGCTCGATTAGGACATTTGGAAGAGATGTGGCCGAAATCCTTATGGTTGAAGCACTGCAAGTGAGAAGTCTTTAGAATTTCAGAAATTGTACCCTTATTTTTGAACACAGGAGGAACATTTGACGGGGAGGTCTCCTCATAGACTTAAGAGAAAGCGCGCTGAAGAGATGAGTGTATGGTTGTCACCATGTTTTTCATATGGAGTACCAATAATCAACTTATAATCTCGGGCTAAAGAGTAAGCGTGATCAAGAGTAGTGACACCTCGAAGGAAAAGCTCACGCCTAATATCAGCTCTTAGATCTTGTCTAAACCTACTTAAAATCAGTGCCTCATCTTCAATGACATGGCATTTCATTCGAAATTCCTCAAATTGAGCAACATACTCAGCCACTAACCGATTCTCTTGTTTAAAGGCAGTCCATTGAGTAAAAATTTCAAAATCTAAGCAACCATCGAAAGTAGGAACATCTACTACTATAATGTTTCTAAAGAAACGCTCCTTATGATGTAGAAGAGAATGAGTACCGTAAAGATCATGGTTTCGTTCTCGCTCACAAACCTGATCCCTATCCCTACGATCGTGTTGAAAATATTTTTGATCACCTTGTTGACGACGATACTGTATATGTGACACTTCAGAATTATCAACATCAGTCGAACGAGAGCTAGGCTCCTACTCTCTTCAAGAGTAGCAGTCATTTGGATTTGAATAGCTGCTATTTGACGAGTGAGTGCATCAAATTGCAAGGAGTCCATAGTTAAGGTACTGAAACTAGAAGTGACAAGACGATCGCTACGTAACTGCACACACTGTATTAGCAGCTAAATGACGTGCACTGGAGAGATTAATGAACAATAAGAGCAGGCAATGGAAAATAACAACTTAAAACATTTAACAATTTTTTTTAGGATTATGTAAATCTAAGTATGACAAGTTAACACTGCTGATAGTCTGATACATTTAAAATTGCAAAGCAGGGGTCAAATACTAGTCAAAATTCAATCACGTAAAATAAGTGGGGTAAAATGGGAATTTAACAATTCAAGGGATTCAATTACGTGAACTTTAGGTAAAATTATGAGAATTTAACAAGTTAAAAGATTCGGTCACGTGAACTTTATGTAAAATTAGAATAACAGCAGCACAAAGAAATTAATCGATGCAATTTTAAAAATAAAAAGTAATATAAACCAACGATAAATAAAATAGTGGCTCCCATGTTGTTCGTCGAAATAAATGAGTACAAAGTAATTGATCACCAAAGACGAAGAAATAGTAGCTTCCCGTTTTGTTCGTTGAAGTAACTGAACCAACCAACAGGTCAAAGAGGTACCCGTGTATGCTATAGAAAAATTGTGGACCGCCGGCTGCTAAATCGACGAGGTTGAATTGCGGAGGTGCAGCTGGGAATTGGTGAATTGGTGAACACCGAAGTGGTAGCCAGCGGCTGTGACGATTTTTTTTTCTTTGCACGGCAGCCAACGGGTTTTCCTTCTCTAGGTTTCTCTCCTCTCACTATCTATGTCTTCCCTTCTTCTTTGCAACGCCTGCTTCTACTGGTTTCGGGGTTTTCTTTGCACGACCGGTGGTTTGGACTTTGTTGTGGGAATATGAAGCTGCTGGGAAGTGGACTATGGCGGTTGAGATGGTGATCGGGTCCCGTAGCTGCAGGTTTGTAATATAGTGGAATTAGGGGCGGAGGTATTAGATGTTTGTGTTGTTGCAGTGGGGGCGGTGTTTTTTCTGTGCGTAGGCAGGTGGCGGGTGGCTGCAAAGGATGAAATAGATGTATTAGCTTAAATGTTTGGGATGTTGGCTTATGGCGGTTTTGCGATGGAACTGAGGATAAGTGGTAATCAGTTTTGTTGAACAGCAATTCCGTAATGCAAGATTAAGCATCAATTTGATAAAGGGAATCAGGTTTAGCTCTGATACCAATTTGACGTAGGATAAAAGAGAAGGTAGCAAGAAAGGGGGAAGAACTGGAAAGAAGGAGGGAGAAACCGGAGAAGAAACCAGGGAAAGGGAAGAAGTAGGGGAGGAAAATTTTGGCAACAAGCCAAGATTCAATTTTCATTCATCCATCAACTATTCCAATTACAATGAAAAATCCAATAAATAGTAAAAAAAATCTAACCTACTAGTGACGGGTTTTGGCCAACCCAATAATATAAGTCCAATAATAGAATGTAAATAATAAAAAATTCCAAATGGAAAAATTATGTCCTCATCATTTTGTTTGAGGTAATATTCCGTAAGCATGATCCAGAAGCATCAACATCTTGATGTATTCAATTACTGATAAAAGTGCTGTCCACTGTCGGCTGTGTTTATGGATGAAAATCACTAATGTCTATACAAGGTTCCTGGTTTTTCCTTAAAGCATCTGATTTTTTCTATTTATCTGGTATTATAAGCTATTTATCTATCTTAGTCTTGTGTAGAAAAGGTGGTGTTTCTCTCATTTCTAAAGTTGATTTTGCATTGATCAGTGCTCCTAAGCTGATGAAGTTCATGTTCTCTTCTGCCCTCAGATTAGGACATTGGGAATGCTCAGGTCTCGGTTTCAATCATTGCCAGGTGCTTTAAGTGCTTGCCTGATCCCAGCAGATAAAGATGAAAAGCCTAAGAAGGGACTGAAGGCTACATTCTCCCGCAAATTTACTGAGGTAAAACATTTATAGTCTGCTCACTATATTGTGCCCATTTATTCAAGTTCTTGTTTCCTTTTATTGGTTTTTAAAGATCTATGATACCATCTGTGAATTGACTTGTTTTTGCAGATCCAATCTAATAAAGACAAGGAAGCAGCTAGGTTTGCTCAGATGTGGAACAAAATAATTGACAGCTTTAGAGAGGAGGATCTTATAAATTATAGGTAAAGTGAAGCTGCCAACTTAAGGGAGTAATATTCTTAGAGGAACTCAGAAGCATTGTTATTTCTCAAAGAATATCTTCTCTCTGATTTTCATGTCTATTTTCTGAAATACTTTTATTCACATCTTTCTGCAAGTTAATTATTTTTTTCTCTGGTTATGGTTGTGGATGTACCATAATAGGGAAATGAACCTGCTACTTGTGCCATATCATGCTGACCCTGAGTTGGACCTTATCCAGTGGCCTCCCTTTTTACTAGCTAACAAGGTAGGATCATCGTACTGCTTCGTTTTGTGAAATTTTTAGAGCAAACACTTAATCACTGCTTTAGAGTAATCTATCACTGGTCTACCATATAGCTTCCTGTAGCTTTGGACATGGCTAAAGATAGCAATGGGAGAGCTCGTGAGCTGAACAAAAGATTGAGTGCTGATATATATATGCGCTGTGCCATTCGCGAGTGCTATGCTTCATGTAAAAACATCATTAACACTTTGGTTTTGGGAGAACGTGAGAAGCGGTCAGTCCATTGCATATGAGTATAACTCAAAATTATTTTGTGCACGTATAAAATTCTTAATTGAAAATTACTCTTCGTGGTTGATAATTTTCAGCACTATAGATGAAATTTTTTCCAAAGTTGATCATCACATAGAGCAGGGTGATCTGATACCAGAATTTAATATGAGTAATCTTCCTAACCTCTATGACAACTTTGTGCAGCTCATAGAGTATCTGGTAAACTTTTTCATTACGTATTGTTGATTTCACTTCCCCTTAGGATTGAGGTAGGCTGGGGTCTGATAGTATTGCATCGAAATCCTGCAGAAAGAAAATAAGCCGGAGGACAAGGATCAAATAGTAATTGTCTTGCTCAACATGCTAGAGGTTGTAACCAGGGACATAATGGATGACACTGTTCCTAGGTAATGACTTGCAGATTATTATCAGACCAACCACTGTTGCCTGTTAATATGGATGTACTTTACTTGTTATTTTTCTACTATAGCTTGCTAGATTCCATTCACGGTGGGTCCTATGGGATGCATCAGGGGATGACTCCTCTTGATCAACAAGTTCAGTACTTTGGGATGCTAAAGTTTCCAATTACAGAAGATACGGCGGCATGGAAAGAGAAAGTAAGTATTAAGTGTTGATTGGTAGTGTTTGGGAAGAGATCTTCTTGTGTTGCAAGGTTTTTAATTTAGCATAATGAACTCAGACTCGTAATAACAAGGAGGGGTGGGTGCGGTAGCACAAGTGTTTGAACCGTGTAGACCTAATGATTATTGCTGTACAATATGGGCACATGATTTCGCGTAATCAATGATCTGTGATTGTAAAAGTGCTACTTATGTGGTCAGATTGGGCGGCTTCATTTACTGCTTACTGTGAAGGAGTCAGCTATGGATGTGCCATCCAATTTAGAAGCCAGGAGGCGCATTTCATTCTTCTCAAATTCGTTGTTTATGGACATGCCTGCAGCTCCTAAAGTTCGCAATATGCTGTCCTTTTCGTAAGTATCTTCAGATCAAGGCATTTATTTATGAACTTTAGATGTTCTTTTACGTCATAGAACAATATCAGGGAACTTTTTCCATTTCGTTTCCCTTTTTTCTCTCTGCATTTCAGCTTCATAGACAGTGAATTAATTTGGGGAAGGACAAAATTTGGAACCTATAGATTCTGTACGGCGTTCCTTTTAACATTAGTTGCATACGCCGTTAAGAAAAATTGTTTATCATTACAGCCCATGAATATAGTTTGAAAACATGAGGCTTCTGTGTTTACCTTCAAAAATATCAGTTGTTGCTGTTTCCTGAGGAGAACAACCAGTTCATTCAATTGCTTGATGTAAAAAAATCCTCTGCTGGTGAATTGATTAATTGCAGGATTCTTATCTTTAAGAACAATTTATTGGTTGATAATGTTATTATGCAGAATATTTTGTTTTATCTCTTCTTTTCTCCACGCGATTTCAAATCATAAGAGTGGACTGACAATCATTTTGCATATGACAGCCTTTGTTTTCAAGAAGAAAGTGTTATTATTTTCTTAATGGTGAACCACTTGAAATAAATTGTTTCATATAGACTACCTAGTGCCTTTTACGTCAGTTCTTTTGGAAACGCACATTTTATTCTGGAAACAAAATGTTATTAAGATGTACTGGTGTTTGGTATCGGGATACTGACATAATTGTGGATGATATTTTTCCATTTGTGCTCACGTGTATTTCTTAACTTTTACCTTATTATAAATATTTTGATTTTGCTTTTTATAGCGTCTTGACTCCATACTTCGATGAGGAAGTTATCTTCTCCATTAATTTGCTGGATAAGCAAAACGAAGATGGTGTTTCCATACTTTTTTATTTGCAAAAAATCTTCCCAGGTTTGCTTATATTGGCTGTTGATTATTGTCACATACATAGGCATGATTTAGTACTTCTAGGGTGAGCCAATTATTAAATTATACAGATGAATGGGAGAATTTTCTGGAACGGGTTAATTGCAGCAGCGAAGAAGATCTTAAGTTAAACACAAGACTAGAAGAAGAACTTCGTCTGTGGGCATCATACAGAGGCCAGACATTGACCAAAACTGGTATCCTATACTTTATGCTTGTTTGTATTTTCTTTCATCCATTTTCCGTTAAATTGACTTATGCTCTTGACTTGTCCTTACTGTTCCAAAACAGTACGAGGCATGATGTACTATAGGCAAGCTTTGGAACTCCAGGCTTTTCTTGATATGGCAAAGTGGGAAGGTGATGAAGAACTGTTTCTTTGTAGCGCCTTCACCATCTACTATATATGATGAGAACAGTTATGTATATTGGTTTATTCTTTGATACAGATTTAATGAAAGGTTATAAGGCTGTTGAGTCCAATACTGAGGAACACCAAACAAATGAAAGGTCACTACTGGCACAATGTCAAGCAGTGGCAGACATGAAGTTCACATATGTGGTGTCATGCCAACAGTATGGGATTCAAAAAAGATCTGGTGATCATCGTGCCACAGACATTTTGGGACTCATGACAAAGTAAGTCTGGGGAATGGCAAATTCCCATTGATCAGTTGGTTTAGTATTCAGTTGGTAAGTCCGTTGTCTTAATTTGGTGGGCAGGTATCCTTCTGTGCGTGTAGCTTACATTGATGAGCTTGAAGAAACGAGTAAAGATGGAACTGATAAGAAGGTTGAGAAGGTTTATTATTCATCCCTTGTGAAGGCTGTACCTAAATCTGTTGACCCGTCTGATCCAGATCAAAAGTTGGACCAGGTACAAGTCCTTCATGTAGTATAGTTACTGGGGTATTATCACATAATGTTTTGGTCATATACTGAAATCAGAAATGATGGGAACAAGGAAGTTAATGTACAAAACTGCATTTCAATTTTGGGTTAAAGATGTACCACTAGATTTTAATATATAGAAAGTGATACCATCAGTACATTTCTGCTAATATCACGCCCTCACTCCATTTCTACGAGTAAGCACTTTGGTATTAATTCTATGAGATTCTTCCATCTTGTGTTTTTATTTTATTTAAGAAAATGTAGTAGTTCTATAATTTATTCATCACTTGGTTTGATATCAACACGAAGCATAAGCGGCTCTTTGTTGCATTTTCCCAATGCCCTCCCAAAACTTTCCACTAATTTGTCACAATTGTTGGAAGTTTTAACAGTTAATTTATAAATCGTAACAAGTGTTGAAATTTCTTTCTCAGGTTATTTATCGTATTAAGCTTCCAGGGCCGGCCATATTAGGTGAGGGCAAACCAGAAAACCAAAACCATGCCATAATCTTCACGCGCGGGGAGGGCTTGCAAACTATAGATATGAACCAGGTATTTATCTGGATGGGTTGAACAAATGTATACCTGAACCTTTTGACTTGTGCCTAGTTATTAAATATTCGATGTACAGGACAACTACATGGAAGAAGCCTTCAAAATGAGGAACTTGTTGCAAGAGTTTCTTAAGACACATGGTGTGAGGAAGCCAACAATTCTTGGACTTAGAGAGCACATATTTACTGGCAGGTATGGCAATTCAGGTTCCTAAGGATCGGAAATCTACCTATTTATATTCTGGTTAATAACTTCCATTGATTGTTAACTAATGGTATTCTTTCTTTCTAGTGTCTCTTCACTTGCCTGGTTCATGTCAAATCAGGAAACTAGTTTTGTTACGATTGGACAAAGATTGCTGGCCAATCCATTGAAGTAAGTTTGAAAAGGAGATTGAGATTGATATTTGACTTTGGAGATCTCTTACAAATTAGATTTCAAGAATTGCGTCCCTTAATTTTTTCTTGTGCCATTAATTTTCTAGCTGAAGTGTTCTTTTATTTATTTTAAGTTGTTTATCGAAGATAGCGACAATTGTCATTTTGATTTTGTCGCATCTTTGTTTTCCCTGTAGTTGGATGGTCGACCTAAAAACCGTATCTACCGTCTCTCTATTTTCTTCCATTGTTTTCCCCTTTTTTCCTTTATTTACATCGTTGTTTTCATTCTTTATTTCTCTCTCTCTCAAACTCAAATATCCTGTTTTTGTGGTTTTGGATTAAGTTCTTTTAGTTTGCCTTCCTATAGAAATCCAATATTTATGGTGGGGCTTAACCTGCTATTTTCATTATTAGGTTGTCTATTTCTGTATAAACATTTACCTCTATTAAAATTTTTGTTGTTTTCGTGCTGAGCATAGTGTTGAATACTTGCTCAATGTTAAAACCCCTCTTTGGTTGTGAATATTTCTTGGCTTAGTTTGTTGCCGGATTACAAGATCAATTATTGGTTCTAGTCCTCTGTATTTAACACGCAAGGATATTATGTCAAGAAATTTTTGGTGACGGGGGTCAAGTTTGTTTCTTATGGTTTAGTTGTTTGCTGATTTGTCAGGGTTCGTTTCCACTATGGGCATCCAGATGTGTTTGATAGACTGTTTCACTTGACGATAGGTGGTGTCAGCAAAGCTTCTAAAATTATCAACTTAAGCGAGGACATATTTGCAGGCATCATCATATTCTTAAGACAACTCGTGTCTAATTTACAGTAGATTTAGGGATTAGCTGTTCTCATGCATCTCTTTATTCTGTGAAGGTTTCAATTCCACACTACGTGGAGGCAATGTTACTCATCACGAATACATACAAGTGGGTAAAGGAAGGGATGTGGGCCTCAACCAAATCTCGCTTTTTGAGGCAAAGATAGCTTGTGGGAATGGAGAGCAGACAGTGAGTCGTGATGTTTATAGGCTTGGGCACCGTTTTGACTTTTTCCGAATGCTGTCGTGTTATTTCACTACAGTGGGCTTCTATTTTAGTACCTTGGTACTGTTCAAACCATGTTTCATTTACTTAATAAGGTTATCTGCTCAAAGTTGTATCTAAACTACTGTTTTGTTTTGGCAGCTTACTGTGCTAACAGTATATGTGTTTCTGTATGGTCGTCTCTATCTGGTTCTCAGTGGACTGGAAAAAGGTTTGAGTAACCATCCTGCAATCCGTGACAATAAGCCTCTTCAAGTTGCTCTTGCTTCTCAATCTTTTGTTCAAATTGGACTCTTAATGGCTTTGCCTATGATGATGGAGATAGGCCTTGAAAGGGGTTTCCGTAATGCATTAACTGATTTTGTTCTGATGCAACTACAACTTGCTCCTGTATTTTTCACATTTTCTCTTGGAACAAAGACACATTATTATGGAAGAACCTTGCTTCATGGGGGCGCACAATATCGAGGTACAGGTCGAGGCTTTGTTGTGTTTCATGCAAAGTTTGCTGACAACTATCGGCTGTACTCCCGGAGCCATTTTACCAAGGGAATTGAACTGATGATTTTACTACTCGTATACCATATATTTGGTGGTTCATATAAAGGTGTTCTTGCATATGTATTCATAACTGTATCAATATGGTTCCTGGTGGGTACATGGCTTTTTGCTCCTTTTCTCTTCAATCCATCTGGATTTGAGTGGCAGAAAATTGTGGATGACTGGACTGATTGGCACAAATGGATGAATAATCGTGGAGGCATTGGTGTGCCTCCGGAAAAGAGTTGGGAATCTTGGTGGGAGAAAGAACAAGTACATCTTTTTTATTCTGGGAAACGTGGTATTATTTTTGAGATATTATTATCCGTGCGGTTTTTTATATATCAGTACGGGCTAATATATCACCTAAGCTTCACCAAGAAAAACAAGAGTATTCTGGTACGACGTTACTACAATTTTACACGTATTTGAAGTTCATTGAGTAGTTTCAGAAGCTGCTGCTACAATATCAGCATCACTTTGCTTCTTTTACAGGTTTATGGTCTTTCATGGCTCGTGATCTTTGCGATCTTACTAGTGGTGAAGGTAAGCTGCTATATTACTTTTGTCGAACTTATCTTTAATTGAGTTCCTTGTCAGTTTTTTAGAACTCCCGTCTTTATCCTGCCATAAAGGTCATTAATGTGGTAGATAAAACTGGATCACAAGGTTGAGATTAAAAAACTCTCTTTTTTAAGTGGTGAATGCCTTTTCTAGGGTGAAAAAAATTTATCATTGTTTTTCCTTTTTCACGTTCAATAAAAGCCATGAATATTTGCAGGCTGTTTCAGTCGGAAGGAGGAGATTCAGTGCTGATTATCAGATTGTGTTTCGATTGATTAAAGGCCTCATATTTCTTTCGTTCGTCGCAGTATTGATTACCTTAATAGCTGTACTCGACATGACATTAGTAGACATTATAGTTTGTATTCTCGCATTCATGCCCACAGGATGGGGATTACTCTGTGTAAGTAAATTCTTACTCTTGTTCGGCTTATTTGTTTCCCGTTTACCTTTATCACAATGTCCAAACTTAGTCCATGTTTGGTTGGTGATTATTATATAATCACTTCCGGTGAAACATACTTTTATCTATACATTTCGTAGAACCTCAGCTACCATCCATTTATCATCCACACTTTCCTTATGACCCGCAGCTTATAATCAGTTAATTAAATTATTTAATCACCAACCAAACATGCACTTAGAAGCTATAACGTTTTTCTTCCATCCTTTTAATCAATTTGTTGTTGGTTCTGTGTTTCTCACCCAACGTTCTTCTCCTTTCAACAGATTGCACAAGCTCTAAGGCCTTTAGTCGTGCGTGTTGGAATCTGGGCATCAGTTCGAACGCTTGCACGTAGTTATGAAATTGTAATTGGATTCCTATTATTCACTCCTGTTGCATTCTTGGCATGGTTCCCTTTTGTTTCTGAGTTCCAAACTCGGATGTTGTTCAACCAAGCATTTAGCAGAGGTCTCCAGATTTCTCGTATTCTCGGTGGACCAAAGAAGGATCGTGCCGCCGGCAACAAGTAGTCCTTGCATTCAGGTTAAAAACAAAAAAATGCTTGAGGCTGTATAATTTTCCACATTGATGGCTTCAGTTTATCTCAGCTAGTGGACATGCATATCTATAGGTACTGGTATTGTATAATGTTCAAATCTGCATCTACGTACGTATGTTTTTGCAGTTTTTCAAGTTTAGTTGTACATATGTACAGATCGTTTTTAAGGAAGACGAACGGTCCCTTTTAAGTGGTGGATTTTTTTTATATTTTATTTTTGGACTAAATCATCTCACCCTTACCATCCAAAGAAAATAAGCAAATTTTGAGTAAGAAAAATAAGAAATAGTTTATAATTATAGGTAAACTTCTCATCCAATTATAGGATTTTCTTTATTCTCAGTAATTGTCTTGTTAGACATTATACTTGTACATAAAACTATACGTAAATTACTAAAAAGCTAAGACGTTAAGTCCTGTTCAGTAGAGATTAAAATCAGATTTTTAATAGATTTTGATAAAAGTTGATGAAATGTGTGGTTGAAAAGTTGCGGGTTCTGTGAAATGTAGTTAAAATTAATTATTGACTTTGACTTGAGATTTAAATTAAGTTTTAATCCAAATCAAATAGGGGCTAAAATAGCAATTGTTTTGCATTACATAAAATTTTTATCATAGATTTTGAGAAAAAAAACGTTTTTTTTTTTTTTTTTAAATGGGTGGTTAAAAAACAAGGAATAATTATGAAATTGCATGTAAAATTATTTTATTAAGATAATGTATGGATAAAAATAAGTTTAAAGATTATGTGCCAAACGGACGAATATTACAACTACTTTTCAACAAACACGAGAATAAATTGCAAAAATTAGAGTTGGTGGTTAGGTTTGATTTTCATATTAATTAGTGTTTACATAGGAAGTAATTAATTCTATACGAGGAAATTATTAGGGTTTATTACAAGTCTCAGTATAATTATTTTATAAATAAAGTAATACAATGTAGCATTTTGAGTGTACAATATACTCACCCAATCTCACAAAGATAGATTTGATTTCATTTTTACGCACTTCAAGAAAATTTAATTAATAAAGTTAGTACAATAAATTTAATTACATTTTCCTAATATACCTATATTTAAAAGATATTTAAATCAGAGTAGTTAATATTTGTTAATAACAAGACAAATTAAACGTAAAACGTGATTAATGTAGATGTCAAGTTTCAAACTTTAAAAGTCTAGAAAAAAAACGTTACTCATTATTATTATTATTATTATTTTAAATATAAGCCCAAGTTTGGTGGCCATTATTTTCAAAAAACAAATAATGTTTTGAATAGTGATTTTTAAAAGAATGTATGGTTAAAAGGTAGAGAAAAGTTTTGGATTCGTGTAAAATATTTTATTAAATCATTTAATAATTAAAATAATATATAGCAAATAAGTAAAATTATAAAATACTATATTTACTTAATAATTTCTCCAATTAATTACTCATACAATTTTCAAGTTTCGAAAGCTATACTAATTTTTCACAGTTTCGACTTGCTACTCAGACAAATCCTATTCAACAAATTTAAAGGAAGAACAATTCCATTTGTACAAAATTGAGTGACAAAATACCACTTGGCGACCCCTATTAGGGGCGCCTGGGCGGTCATATTAACATGTTAGGCTATACTCATTTTGTATTGAATAAAGATAAATCCTATTTGTTTATTTGTTTTAATTCAAGATTAGTAGTTTAGTTTATTTCTTGCGTTTCTTGATTAATTTTGCATACCAATTGCATTATTTAATTGATTGGCCACCAATTAGATAATTAGTTGCTTATTGTAGTATCGAGAGACTTCCAATAAGTTTAGAACGTGACAAAATTAACATATGTGTAATAGATGTTAGGAATAACATTTATCATATGTGCAATCATATAGATAATCTAAACTATAATACTTTCTACTCATTCGAATTCAGGTTAGGAATAAATTCGGGGCATGGTTAGGATATATTTAATTTGTCTTGGAAAAGAAAATTATATATCATAGTTTTATCGATTGTCAAGAACGCATGAACAGAACTAAATTACAAATCAAGAATTGAAATAGATAGCAATAGGTTGATCCGAGATCCAATACAATCATTATTAAATTGATAAAAACCAAAATTTTATAGCTTTCTTAGATTAATTAAATATAAAATAAAATCAAACTCTTTAGATTACACAATTCGAATTTCGTACATAATTAGTAAACTTGAATTGAATTTATTCCCCGTGGGATGATACTCTCAACTTATCAATTCTATTACTTTTCAACGATCACGTATGCTTGCGAATTTCGCATGAACAAGTTTTTGTCGCCACTGCCGGGAAGGAAAATATTTAATTTGAATTTATTAGTTTATGTAGGATTTTTATTTTTATTTATTTATTTTTATTTTGTTAATTTTGGCTACCCACCCTGATCTCTTTTGTGCTTGGTATTCTTTTAGGTACTATTCAACAGTATATGCATGATTCTATTGATGACAAGGGAGTAAAATTTTTTACAACAAGTAATCTCAACATGGATGATGAGGATATGTTTGTAGAAGACATAAATTGTGAGCTTTGTAATGTGATGCATTATAATGTCAATGCTTCTATACATGCACTACTCCCTTTATGTTCAAACTTCTGTCTAAACAATATTTAAAATGTCAAAAACGAGCAATTGACAGATTTGATGAATGCTACATGCCTGAGGGAGAATATGAATCAACACATCCAGAGGATGACATCATTCTTAAAGGGGTTAGACCTCCACTATTGAACGAAGAGGCAATTGCAAAATATTATAATGAACTTACTACATTGGATGAAAGCAAAATATGCTCATGAAATTTTGTATTCTGGGATGAATTTAAAAGGTGGGAATATAATCCACTTAAAAAGGTTGGAAGGAAAGAATTACCATTGCCAGTGAATTTAGACTGTGAACCGACAACTCGATGAGATATCAATTATTGAAGAAGAGCATAAAGAGGATGACAAACTAATTACAAAAGAACCAAGCGAAGAAGTGGCAATTAATGATGATGAAATTAACACACATTTTTTCAACATCATCGATTGTCCAACAATTGAATTTGTGATTAAGTCCGTAGAGGAAGAAGTCTACATTTTTGATTTCGAATCGGATGGAATAGGCAAGTCATATTACATTGAATGTGGCAAGTTTAAGATTTAAAGAATTAATGAAAAGTGGATCAAAGTCAAAATAAGCAAACTAAGCAAGACATCAAAAGCTTTCTTCAGATTTCCATGATACCGAGCATCAAAGTTAAGCTAATGATTATAAATAAGCGTTTATTGGGAGACAACCCAATTTTCTTTCTTTTTATTTATTTTACTTTTTAGATATAAGATTAGTAATTTTTATTACTTTTAGTAGTATATGGTACCTTCATTCCCATATTTTCCTTTAAGCTGTGTATGAGCTTATTTCAAATTGTTTATATTATGATTGATTTTTATTATTCTGAAGGAACATGTGACTTGAACGCATTGGATAAGGGATAAGACATAGGAAGTGAGCCAGAACTTTCAGTTAGTCAATCCACCACCTTCAAATATATATCAGTGGAGTATTTAGTTCCCTTCTTTGCCATTAATTTTTATATATTGCATGATATATTTTTAGACATTGAAGGCAATGTTTGTTATAAGTTTAGGGGTGGAACACATTGAGTTATTGGTTTGTGTGTTTGTTCGAGTGAAAAAAATTATATTTTCAGCTTATTTATTATTTTTGTGTGCTTGTGTGGGTTAGATAATTTTGCCTATATGCATATATTTGAAATCATGTATTAGATTGTAAATTGTGAAAAAGTTACGGGTTAAGGTTAATTTTTGCTTGTTCATGTAAAATTTGATATTTTGCGCACAATAATTATGTTTTACATTATGAAGAAATAATTTGATTCAAAATTTGAATAGGTAAAATAAAATAAAATTAGTGGACCTTAGATGCTAAATCCAAATAATTACTAAATTATACATCCTTAAACCAATTCTAAGATAGTTTTGGGTTATTGAGCTGTTGTAGTGAGACGTTGATATATATGTGAATTCCATATGTGCTAAAATTTGTGTGGATTGTCTAAGACTAATAAGATGAAAATTATGTTGAAATCTTAAATTGGGGATCAATTTTTGAAAATGAGTGTTTTATAAATGGGCATTGCACGGATCATAAAAAAAGGAAAAAAAATATAGATAAAATAATAAATATGTGGTGTTATCTTATTGTGAAACTTCTCTTTGTAGCCTTTATGACCTGAGTGATTAAATCTGTAAGGGTATTTAAAAACTTGGTGCCCTATGGTCATTTGATTTGAGAGTCATCGGTTGAAAACTCGCTACAATGGTCATTTAGAAAACTTAATGGAGAGGAGTATGCACAATAGTTAAAAAAAATTCCTACATGTCTTGATTAAACCCCGATCACTCATTTGAGTGAATTAGACTTTTGACAAAAGATTATTAACTTAATTGATTCTTAGAGGTTGA
>CAIGRQ010033763.1:0-24380 GCA_903798375.1 Fraxinus sp. D2006-0159 | reverse complement strand
GATCATCCTAAAGTTCTTTGTTTATTATAGGCATACTATGATGACATGTATGAACTTATTTGATGTACCTTAAAAAATTAATAAAAATTTAAGTTAAAGTCAACAATTAATTTTGATCACATATTTAATTGAAATAATAATTTTTATCAACTTTTCAACCATACATTTCATCAATTTTTATCAAAATCTACTAAAAAATTAATTTTTAGCTACACCAAACAGGGCCCAATATTAGATCGATTTGCAGTATAAAAGAGTACAACACGATTACGTTCCACGCAATATATAGTTAACAATATTTGTTAAATTACTTATTTAGTTAATTAAAAGGCCATAAAAAAAAAGGCAAAAGTTATGTAAAACTTAGTTTGAGATCAATGTTTCAATTAGTCACCCATATAGGATGCAAGAAGACAAAAAAAAGCCCACCTAACCAATCCAAAATGATAAGAATAAATAATAGGAAAATTGATAGATGGAGTCTCTATTTTAGTGAAATAGTATGAAGACGGTCCCAAACTCTAATATCAAACGGGTCCTTAGTGTCACCATGATCATTTAATTTAATTTTATTTTATTTGGTCTGGAGTGGACCATGGGTACTGGTCCGTGGGTGGAAGAAACTGGTCGCGGTCGGAGATTTTACTCGTTGGTGTCAATTAGGCGGTCTGTGAACTTTTGTTGCTCTCCATGACGCTTTATATATAATGCAAAGTTATCGTTTTATCCTTTTTAAAATTAATGAAAATGACGAAAGAAAGTTGGGTGGTCATGGTAAAATGTTATATGAAATTAGATGATTTTGGTGAAATCTTATATGAAATTGGATGATCATAGTTAAATAAAATCAAATTGAATGATCATGGTGATACAATAGAAAGTTGGATGGTCGTGGTAAAACAAAATCAAATTGAGTGACCATAATGACACTAAGTATAAAGTTTGATGGCCATTGATGAATTTTACCCATAAGTCTTTGATGATTTTAATTACAAAAAAGAGAAGATTTATGTGATGACATGCTTCTTGATAACTCCTCTTAATTTACAAGATTTCTGCTTTGCTTCTTGCTACTTGTTTATTTAACAATTAGATATCTTTAATAAAATAATTTATCATTTTTCTGCAACATAATTTTTTAGAGTTTTGCTCCAAGTTCAGGGATCAAACTCACATGTGCCTGCCAGGCCACTCACAATGACGAGTCCCACATGTTTAAAAAAAAATAAAAAAATACAGCCCTCCATATACATTGAGCTGCCTAGCAGTGAACCATCCCTGTGATGTTACACATGTACGTGTAGCATCTCTCAATTTTTTATGTACTTATTGCATATTGTGTCAGTGTCGGCATCATTCTACACGACTCTCTAAAAATCTATTATATATTAATAAATATAAATAAAACGAGTACTATGTAAAAACACGTGACTTTGAAAGGCGTTAGTGGTTGAAATAAAAATAAAAAATTCTTTATTCCCTTCTTCAAATTATCGCTTTTGCCATTCAAGAATTCCTCCATCGTCCACATCACTAGTCAAGAACATACCCAAATTCCCACCCCACCGCCTCTCACTCACACACGTTCCTTCAGAAGCACCCCATTCTTGAAATTTGTTCCTTTTATACGCACAATTCATTCTCCACATGACTCATAATCTCTCTATCGCTCAAGATCTCACATAAAACTTGTTCTCTCTCTCTCAAGACTGTACCACCATGTCTGCGGTGGTTGCAGACACCTCAACAACGGCAGAACACACTAAATACAGAAAGCCCAGAAGCCAAAACCACCTTCCCTCCTCCTCCTCCACCGCCGCCGCCGCCAAGAGAAAGAACTTCACAACGGCAACATTCAGAGGACTGGGCTGCACTGCCTCCTCAAAGGTCTCAGTTCCTGCAGTGATAAGAACATCGGCCAATTGGAATGCTGACAAGGTGAAAAAGAAGATGGTGAAGAACAAGAAAATCAACAATAGTAACAACAAATTACACACTGATAATTCTACTGCTGCTGTTATCGTTACAAGTAACATAAAAAATAACAATAGCCCATCACCAAATTCATCACAGCCATTGGCTGTATCATCAAATTGTGGGGGTTCACCTGATGAATGGTGTGGTCCTGGGAATCGGCTCACCGTGGATGCTGCGTCTGCGAATTGTGTTGTTTCAAGGAGGCCTGCAGTTTCTGCCAGAAACAAAAGTGATGGGGTTCATAGAATTATTCATAGTCAGAGGGAGGTAATTTTAAATTTGATCTATAATCGAATGGTTTCGAATATAATCAATTTCTTGTTGAATGAAGTTCAAAGAATGTTGTGTATTACTTTCTTAATCTCGAGAAATAAAAAGGTTGTTTATCTTGATCTAGTATCAATTATTAGAGTAATTTGGGAATCGAGATTCCATTGGTACATTTGTTTTTCATTTGATTTTTTTGGCTGAAGTAAGACTTTAGAATGAATTCGATTTATCAGTTTTAAAAATTTGATTCTATGTTGTGTATTCTTCACCAAATTCTGCAAGATTACTGTAATAACTTGCTCCGTTATCTTTCTTGCCTATCTTATGAGAATAATGTCATGATTTTGTTGAAGATAAGTTGAATGAATATATTTGAGCAAAGCAGGCAAAGGACCGGGTTCAAGACTAGCTGTACCTGTTTACAAATTGTGCACATCAGGCTTTAAATGAAATATGAATTCGGCCTGCATGTGATAAGGTCATGTTGAAGACAATTTGTCTAAATAAATTTGTAAGGATGGTCCTTTTTTCTTCTTTTAGACCTTCCTCAATTATTTCTAGGAGTTTCTGTAACTGTATGCTGTAATTTTCATGTTTTCAAGTGTTCTTCACCTTTTACATGCTTCAAAACATTAAGGTTGTACCCCACTTTGATATTCTTTTGTCAAACTATTTATGCATAATATGTTTAGTAATTTTATGCATACGACAACCTGAATTTATTTGTTCATTTTCAGCATTCTTCATATAGTATGAGGAGAATGGTGAGCTCTGAAGATATCCCCTTCTGCGATCCTGTCATTGCCTTGGGAACGCAACACTCTGGGGCAGATGTTTCGAGATCTAGATATCATCGCCATCCCAGACATGATTTTCATGATGGATTTGCAGAGGTTCGTTTAATCTTAGGTTCATAGGGAGCCTTATCCTATTTAGTGAATTTACAAGCATTTTGATTATAGATTCACCTTTCATTTTATTGAGTAAATTGAATTTCATGAAATCTTATGCACTAAACCCATGCTATGCTTAAAGATTAAGTTTCTTCCTTAATATGAGTTAGCCTCACATAGCCACTACCTAAATTGTATTCTAGATAAAGGATCTGAAAGTTATGCGATTGAGATAGGAAGTTCTCAGAGGAGTGTTACATTTGACTAGTTAAGTTGAAGCACTTGAATTGCAGGTTTTATATCATTGTAGTGTGTTTTCTTGTATAACGAATGTTGGTTTACAAAAAAATAAAAAAATTCCTAAACCCTATTCCAATAGATTTGAAGTCAGTATGTTCCACCACTCCATTGGATTCATTGCGAATTTCACATACCGCCACTCAGTTTGGTGCACCCCCCCACCCCCACCCCCCAAATAAAAAATTCTGTTTTAACTTTTGAAGTTCATGTAGAGTTTTTCCATCGGATAGTGTACTGAAATACCGTTTAAACCAATAGTTTGAGGTCGAGTATGGTGACTGCTCTCCAGATTTATCCTAAAACTAGTATGGATTCAAGTGTAGATGATTCAAATTTGCTTGTTGCTTCTACATTGAACTTTGAGGTCGATTAGGAAGATGCTGAAGCAAATATGAAGAAATGTTTTTCATCTTCAATTAGAAGAAGAACCAAGAAGCAATGCTGCTCATTAGTAGAAATATCTGTCTGGGGGTAATCTTTATGCATATGTGGCCAAAAGTCGTGCTCTTCTACCATAAACGTCTTCTTCATTCCCTTGAAAATCGAAGATACAGAATAGATTCTTATGAGCGCACCTTAGCAGTGATGATTCATCTAGCATTATGATCTTTACTACGATAATGGTGTGAATAGATCAAATTACTGTGTGGATTGGACTTGACTTGACTCTCTACAGTTCCATTACATTTGTTTGTAGATTGTAATGCTCCAGAGTAGTCTGCTGATGGGGGAAAGATCGGAACAACCCGATCAATACAGGGGTTGGAGACTTGATGTTGATAACATGTCATATGAGGTATACGTATATCAGTAACTTTATGAATGCCTTTGTTCTATAAAACATTCATCATTCTAGTACATGTTTGGTCCCCACAGTATTTTAACTTCGTTGTTAATGTCGTTATTTTGGCACAACAAACAGGAATTACTAGAACTTGGTGACAGAATTGGGCATGTGAGCACTGGACTGAGGGAGGACGAGATATCCTGCTGTTTGAGGAGGAGTAAGGTTCCAATGTTAGATAATTTATCATCAAATTTCCCTACAGAAACAGAAAGGAAATGCAGTATATGTCAGGTTGGTCTAAAGAAATTCATCTCAAGCATTTTCTTGATTTTCCCCGTTTATCTGTTCTTTTTTCTCCGATTGTTCATGTTATTTTAATCAAACCACTACGGATGCCCTTGTCATGATTCACATCATCATTCTCATCGTATTTTTATTAGATTTTTTCCCCCCGATTTTTCTTCTCAGGAGGAATATGAGACTGATGATGAAACAGGGAAGCTGAATTGTGGACACTTCTATCACATTCAATGCATAAAGCAGTGGCTTGTGCAGAAAAATATTTGCCCTATATGCAAAAAATCAGCTCTGCCTCAAACCTAGACCATATACTTGCATTTCTCATATATCCTTCTGCTTTTTAATTTTTATTCTATGGATTGAATTCATCATCCTTTATAGAAAGGTAAATCTTTGATGTGGCATTTCAATATATAATTTTCTTTATCAAGTCGTCCTGGTTTTTGGTTGGCTGCCAAGGTGTGGATAGAAAGTCGAAACTAAGATTCCGGTTGAGATCACTATAAGCTGAAGATCTAGCTTTGTTATCACTCTCTCTGATTACACTTGATTTGAATATAAAATTGCAATTAGTTCTTTCAGTTGTTCTCCTGCTTGCAGAATGTATATTATTGGCATGCTGGAAATTTTTGCCTTAGAATAGAGAAGATAATTTTGTTAATTTTAATTCTCCTGAAAATTACTCTGAAGTGAAGATGTTTCATACTAAATAATCTGAAATTTTAACATGGTGAACAATGAAAAACTCATTTCACCTAGTTTTTGAAACAACAAATGAGTAGGTTCAATGAAGTATTTGATTTTATATCCCAATTTTCATAGAAAGGAAGGAAAATTTTGCACTATTAGTCCTCGAGTAATGGGCCTTGTTATAATCTGGTCCTCAACCTATTTTTTCTACAACACCATCTCGACCTTCTAGTTTAGCAGGGTTATGGGTTCTAAAGGAAGAAGAAAAAGAGAAGCAATTTAGAATTCAAGAATGGGTAAGCAGTGTTGATAAATTCATATATAGGATTTCTATAAATATTAGAACACGAAGAGAATTCAAATAGAATTGATCTTGGTTCTTACAAAATTTTGGTCTTCTACATTTCATATATGTAAATAACTATGATGTTAGTGCTATATTATATGGTAAAGAGAGAAGTCAAATTCCATAAATAAATGCAGGAAACTTCACTACCGGTCTAACAAATAATAAATCGAGTCTTGTTCTAATTAAAATTTTGGGGAAAGTGCGAATGGGGTTAGAAGCATGGACTTTATGAAGATCTGATACACTTGATCACTGTGTGAATAGAAGTTCAAGACTAATCATGACGAGATAGAAATTCAACCACGCATGTGAATCCTGGAATTAGATGAACAACAATACGTTGAAGTTCAGTCCAATCGAAACATAATGAAAGTGTAGTGAGGCCCATTTTACATGACGCTTGCTTGCTTGCTTTTTGTAGAAGAGTTATGAAAGAAACTATTTTAATTGTTGTTCGGAAACTAACTTTTGAAAGGATATCTCATTCCTGAAGTGCTTTTAAAAAAAAGTCAAATTAGACGAGCTTCCTCTAAAAGCACTATTAAGTATTAACTAGAAAAATCGCTTCTTAAAACTAGTCAAACGAGTTCATAAACAATTTTTGAATTTTAAAAGCTCATTTTGACTTCTCAAAAGTCATACCAAACGAACTCTAAAACCAACATGAAATATTTATGCTCACAACATACTAGACTTCCGTCTAGATCATAATGTGTTGGTTCTCCAAAAACTTTGAATGAATCATCTAAATTTATATTTTCGATCACGGGTCGATGTAATTACACTTTGAATTAAGCCTTCCTTTAAAAATAAATAAATAAAAATTATACAAATTTTTGCCAATTTTACAGCCAAGAGTTTTTAATTAAAATTATATGCAGCTAGAAATCAGGGTATGCTCTTTTGTACCTTGGAGTGGGCCTAAAGATAAAGGAGTACGAGGTTCCTAGTTCCGTCCAGGGACTTCGTGTATGTCTTGCTTTGAGTAAAGTATGGTGAATTATTCTTGGTACATGGACACCTCTATGTACCAATTTTTATGTACATCAAGCATGACTCAAGTATGGTCGACCAGTGTGCTAGGCATTGGAAAAGGAGACCTACCTTCTGTACCATATCCCGTTCGCAGAATTTGTTCGACATAAGCTTCTGAAATAGTTGGGGATGCATCATATTCTGGGCAGAAACTTGAGATTTCAACCCCGAGAAAAGTTGAGGAAGATATGCAACAGGGTATAAAGCTGCCAAAAATGCTCCCAATGCAATAGCAGGAACATTCCGTGCTTGTGCAGGATCACTTGCATTTTATGAACAGATTCACAAGAAAAAAAGATAAAAGTAACGAACAATGTAATAACAGACTAATTCTGGTACATGATTTTCATTATGTATCAAAAAGTTCACTTTAGGTAAAGTGAATTTCAAAAATATTTCCACAATCTCCCATTTACTGCATCGAAATCGGACAAAAGTATATGACAACACGAGCAGTAATGGACAGCACTATACAATCCAATCCAACCTATCAAACACGTCGAAGTCGGATTAAGTGATAAAAAGAATGCAGTGACAGAATTAGCAACAGCTGATATCTATGTCCACTTGTGAACAAAAGTATGATGCTAAAACTCTACTTCTTTGTTGTTGATAAGTTGACAAGAGAGATAATATGTTGAGCTATCTCGGCCGAGGCATTCGGTTTTGCAGCTCTTAAAGCCCTCTCAGACATCTCTGCCATAAGAGTCTCGTTCTCTGTCAAGGTTTATGTAACGTGTTAGTACTGCAACAAGCAAGATTATCAGAATAGAATCTAAGACGTTTGAATGGGTAAAACACTAATAACTTCTTCCGCATTATGTCTAAATAGATGGAGCGAAATTGATTATCATGCTCTGTCTAACTAATAAGTTTGCGAGTCATAAACTCAACTCAGCCGCACTTACCCCCGGTTCTACATGGATCCTCTGTTTCCAATCAACTCCATAAATGGTCCTCTCCAAAGTTAAAACAGCAAGGATCCAAATTCTCTTTAATCACCTCAGTCTATGTGATTTTAAATCGACCTAGACCTCGAGGTTAACCACAACCATTTTTCCTAACAGGTGCCTCTAATCGCCTTCTTTAAATGTGTCTAAACCATCTCAACAAGTTCCCCAGTAATTGTGTTCGATGGTCACTATCTGAAGTTTGATCCAACTCGCAAATATTTCAATGTGTTTATATCAATACGAAATAAAAACATTCATGTATTTATATGAATAATAAACATTTGTGGCATGTTTGGTACAGGTGATATAATAGTAATGGACAGTATCAAAGGAGAAATAGAAGCTAAAATCTCGTTCATTATACTATCTAGTATTGTATGCCAAACATTCAAGTAATGTTCTAGAGAAGTTTGATTCTTGTATTGCTTTTTAGAATTCACAAAGATCATACATAGCAACCCTATTTTCTGAAAAGACGGTATAAATAAAAAGGTGAAAACTGATTATTCGCATTTAAATTTTAGCCATAAGCAAGGAAAAACCGAGTAAATATTGGAAAAGGAAACTAGTGGCACTTTGTTCAATTTTCATTCTTTCCTACATATAGTTTTCATGAATAGTCAGAATCCCAGCCAAGTTTTCTATTCTGGCTATAATGTATAATAGTTTTTAGGTCAAAATTTGTTGGTAGAGACTCTAGTGCCACAGAAATGGAAGGTTACCAGGTTGTGAACCGCTCAGTTATCAGGTGGTGGGACCCCAGGTATTATTTCCTGTCATTCAATTTTCTGTTCTGATCCTTTACACAGCTTCTCATGAACAGTAATCATCCTAGCAAAGTTCTCTATTATGGCTTTCTGGTTTTAAAAATATTAGTTTGTGCGTGTGGTGTGCATCTATGCATCTTCATGTATACAAGTGTATACAATTATGCCTTTACCTATCACAAACAGGTTTTCTTTTATTTTATTTTAACCATGCACAGGACTGTCAGGTCCCTCTCAAAGCATTGAATACAACAATGGGCTGCTTGCAGCAACCCGAAAAGCAAAATAATGCAGGAAAACTAGGTTTCTAATGAGGCTCTTGACAAGCCTGCTAGAGTTGACTAGTATTTTGTTCATGATTAGTTAGTTAGATTTTTATGTGGGACCCCATATTAGTCGTCATGAAATTGGTTACTTTCTTTGCCTTCAAGGTCTTTTCATGACTCTCAGGTGTGATCTTCCCTCATCTTAGTTCTTCTATTTACTTGTTTCCAAAGATTCCTTAACTAGATTTAAAAGAAGGTTCATCAGCATTATCCAGCGAGGTTGAGAGTTAATCGAGCATTTAGGTAGAAACTTGTGATCCCATGGCTTTGCGAACCAACCAGACATTGTTCTTGATCTCCATTTGCACCATACTCTTATCCTTTGTCGTTCTTAGAACAAGAAATTCAGGCCAATCCCTGAGTAACAGATTAGGTAGAAATAAAATTCCAAGTGGACTTTATAGTTCATCTAGAGACCAATAGACGTAACGAGTCCTATCCTGCCAAAGTAGATGGAAAATATAAAAACAAATATACCCTGGTAACTTGGGGCAACAAAAGCAGCATCAGGTATAAGCAGCTTTAAGAGAACCATCGAGGGTATTTTCTTCTGACAGAACTAAGGTAGCCTTTTTGTTTTGTTCTCCTTTCACTTTTTTTAGTAAAATATGTTAGTAGGAATGTTATAGATTAATACTTCCTACTTTCTAGAGCAATAATAATCAAAAAAGCAATCACAAAATGAACATAGCCACACAAATTTATAGTAGTTCACCCTCAATGTGAAAGGTACCATTCACCTATTTAGTTTTATATACAAAGAAGATCACAAGGGTGATCTCATGCCTTTCAGTCTGTGTCTCGCATAAAACAGCCACTGAGCCACCTAAAAATCCTTCATATATCATAGGAATGTTAGGATGACCCATTACAAATGTAAAATACAATATACCTCTAAACCCAAAGTAAACCTAAAATATTCACCTTGGATCCCAAGGAGGTCAATCGGATAAGCATACAGTTTAATTAGGCTCCACGCAGTCCAACGAGGAGGTGACTTAGGTCTTTGTCAACTTATAAAAGCTTATTTCTCACCAGAACTACTGCAGTTTCTCTTCATTTATCTATTGTTTTCTGCTTGCAGAGGTAAGCAATAGACATAAAAGAGCAAACACAAGATGATGGTTGAGCAAGCTGTAGCTAAAGGTAAACAAGCACAAGCTGCAGAGATATGGAGCTCAAATGAAAGGTTTAGAAGTGGTAATTTTATAATGAACATCAAAAATGGCTCCTCAACTATATATGGGAGTACCTCCAGGACAACATTCCTTCTTCTCTCCTTCCTTTCTCAACCATGCAGCTTGTATTTTTATTATTTCCAAATTCAATGTTTTTAAATCCAACCCAGGCATTGAAATGGACAATGTAAAGCGGGGTCAAGGGTGAAAAGGTTCAAGTGGGATCGAACTGGCCAGTCGCCTGACCAAACATTGACATGGCACAGAGATCTGTTTAGTTATTTTCCTTCCCCTTGCTTCCTGTTAATTTCGTTGGTCTAGTGAATAATTTATGCAGAGACATTTATCGTATAACAAATATGTTAACATGGAACCCATACAAATCTCATGAAAGAAAAATGGAATTGGGCACAACCAGCATACTCAAATATTAAGATTTTTATGCATTCATTGATTTCAATGTTTTCAGGTCCTAGACATCCCCGGACCATCCATACTTTTCTCCTCTCCTGCCACACGTTCACCTGAAGCTCCAAGTTTTGTCTTGCTTCCAACTAAACTTTAAGCACCTAACCCAATAAAACTTGCACAACATACCCAACAATTACCCTACTTTGGGGTAGGGTACGAGCTCTGCAAGAGCAAATTGTAGAGACGGAATGAACTTATGGAAGTCAGTTTAAAAAAAATTCGCCACCAATTTTAAGTAAGTTATATGATATAGCAGGCTACTTCTGTATTTTAAGAACATGTTTGACTAAGCTTAAAAGGTTTAGTTATAAGTAGATAAGTAAGATTCGACATAAATTTGGTCAAAGTTTTGAAATGAGACACTTACTAGCAAAATAACTCCAACATTACTGTCAAAATAAGTCAATATTTCACTATAATATAAAAGAGGCTGCCACGTGTTATCATCTCCTATCTTCAAGTTCAACCTATCTTTTTATTTGTAATTTTTCATTAATATCTCGACATTAAATACCATATTTTTAGGGAACTTTTTCCTTCTTTTGTGTCTACCGATAGGACACTGTATTGATTACCTTTTCTTCTTTTTCTTTTTGTAGCCCCAACACTATAATTACCTTGAACAAAAATAACGGTTTTCATACCTAATATGGCATTATTCATGAGTCCCTTGCTAAAACTTCATGTTTAGGTTTGAGATGTGCAATTTAAATGCATTATTATATGTACCTTATGTGTAACGCAAATGCACACCACCGATGGTAAGAAATAGTAACCAATCCAAACATGCTGGGAAATAATAAAGTTAATTAAAAGCAAGTTTAAGATACTTGTAAGCTTAGCCTAACATTGTTGCAACTAATTCGAGGAACCAGTAAGATAGATTAAAGTAACATGTCCACATTTCTGCAACTAATACGAGGAACCAATTAGAAATATTCAAGTCGTTCTACCACCTCATTTGAAAGCTTAAACTATTTGATAAGGTGGTTCAATAGATGATAGGGGATGAAGGCAAGGTGTCTTATGGTGAGAATATGGAGGGTGACAAGGAGGGACAAACAGAAGGGAAAAGCTTGTGGATAAGGATTAATGTTTGTAATAGTGGCAGTGCTGGGTTGATGCACTGGGAAATCGAGCAAAAAACTCCATGGAGATGGTGATGCTCTAGATGGGATTGAGAGGGTGAAAAAAGGAATGAGGTGGAATTATTTCCTTGGGGTATGTCGAAACTTTCATAAAATTTGTTCCATGTCAGTGCTATGTCATAGTCATAATGTCATTAACTTCCATCAGGAACTGAGAAATGACACTAGCCAACCGTCCCATCACTAAGGCAATTTTTTTATTAATGGGGCAAGCTCACATGAAAACTCTTTTTGTTCTACTCTATAAGCTCCTCCAACCGAATAACTTTTATATTGAATCCCAAAAAAAAGCCCTCTCCTAAGCCGGCCAACACTGGCTCGCTTTTGAGCAAAAGGGTTATAAATCATCACCTCTTTGAAGAAACAATGTTCTCCTGAAAGAAAACGTTTTCATGCCACGGAGATCCCAATTCCAGGCCCCATAATGCCTCCCTTCATCCTTGCCTTATTGCAGATTAGAATTCTTGATGCCTATTCTTGGTCCCCATTTGATGTATTGCTTAAGTAACTAAGTTTGGAGGACTCTGCTAAGTGGCAACACGAGATATAGAGTCTGACACCTGGCCGGAAGTTTCTAGGACTCTGCAAAGTATAACACAATATATGGTCTGCCACCTTCCTGCTATAGAGGACTTTTTGAATATGATATATAAGATAATAGTTTCAATCAAATAATTGATTTTTTTCTTTCTACAAGCTCGGAGAAAAATTTATTCCAAGAGTCCAACATTGTAAGGGTTCAAAGTTAAGTACCCCTTACTCTTATCTTATGCATGGAACAGTTTGAAGCATATTTGAGAAGTCAATCAAAATACAAGGTTATGGACCTGAGCAGAAACTCCAAAAAGGAAATTCATTATGGAAACATCAGAAAACAATCAAATATGAACGTAAAATGGTCTTTCTACTGTAGAAAAAAATTATGAACTCGTTTTACATGAATCCTTGAAAAATAAGCGCATGATCAGAGAAATTGTATTCCCAAAGGTCAAAAATGAGAGAAACTAGAGTATGGTAAACCAGTGCAAGAAAAGGTTAATATAGTCTATATAAGATGCATTCTTTTAAAACCAACACTTATCGATACAGACGGAAAAATTCTCTTACCTAACATTTCTTCAATAGCATTTCTAAGAGTTGTCGAGCCAAGTGCATCTTCCATTATAACCCTTGAACCCGCTAAATCGGCCATTAGAGAAGCATTTTCGAATTGGTGTCCCTCAGCAGCATTTGGAGATGGTATCTGCATAATTTCGAAGGAAGTTAAACCAACAAATCAAGTTGTCGGATCCATAATAAGTGTGTAGCATACAATAATTGCACATGAGATCTAGATTCTTAAGAATTGATGAATGACTGCTTTTGTTTAGAAGTGCCAAATAACTTATCAATTCTTGGATACACTCGTCACAAATTATTCTGGAGGAAGTATATTAATTAGATCTTTAGAATGTAAAGATATATATCCCAACTTTATGAATGCTGTACATATTCCAATATGGAAACTGCAGGCACCATATATGACATTATCATACACAGGTAGAGATAAAGAAACATAGAAGGATAATGCTTTCGAGTCTTATTGAATTTGCATCAAATCAATAGGAACTTAATTTGGGATATGAGGGAATGCATTACAGTTGCATAACAAACTGTATGGATATAAAAATGGTAAACATAGGCAAGGTTGCCTTTCTCTCATTTTCTAATCATTAAATTCAGATCGTAGACTAAAGAAACCTTTGTACATTGATTTTTCATCCCTCTGTCTTCTCTTGATACCAAATGGATCGCTAGCATGAAAATATTCATGTTCTCGAATTTAAAAACAGCAAGTATGAGGCACAATGCTTCCAAAGAATAGACACGAGAAGACAGATAGTTCAATACCAAAATACAAGGTTTCCCAGTGGCCAAGATCTCAGAACAGGTCATTGCCCCGGCTCTTGAAACAACAAGGTCGGCTGCTGCATATGCCAAATCCAAAGCAGGCAAGAACCTTCATCGTGTTAAGAGCTATATCAGTTACAAATAACAAAAATAGATATCTCCAATTTAAAATGAAAAATATGCATATATTAATCAATATACGAGTGAATAAGTTTTGTTTATACAACTTTTTGACGTGTGTTCCCTCTTTCTCACTAGACACACTTTCTGCATACTTCAAAGGCAATAAAATTGTGGAACAAACATTATAAATAGACTGATAATTAAGAAATAATTGCATTTTTGTCAAAGTTATTCACCACTCACGGAGTAAGGACAACTCGGGGATGGTCCCTCGCTAGGCTCTCCATCTCAGAAAAAGCTTCTACACCTGTCTGCCAAATAATAAACAAGTCCTCGCACTCGTTTAGCATCTCATAACATGAATTCAGCAGTGCAAAATTGATCGTCTGGGCACCTAATGACCCTCCAAGCACCAACACGACCTTCCCCTCCTCCAACCCTTCTTTTGCAGCCACATTTGGGAAAAAATGCTGCCTGGCCACCGTCTTAGACACCTGTTTCATCAATGACAACCTCACTGGATTCCCACACACCACACACTTGCTCCTCCGCAGAAAAGACTTCACAGTCGAATCAAAAGCCACAAAAATTTTATCTGCAAATAAGGAAAGCACGAAATTTGCAATCCCAGGCACAGAATTTTGCTCTTGGATTACGAGCTTAACACCTTTAAGGGCTGCAGCAAGGCAAGTGGAGAATGAAACAAAGCCACCAGTACCAATGACAATGTGGGGATTAAATTCTTGGAGAATTTTGTAGCTTTTAAATGTGGATTTAGTGATTACAAAAGGGAGGATGAACAAATTGTTGGGCGAGAATAAAGGGCGGACCAAAGGGGCCGCAGGGACGGCGGTAAAAGGGTAGCCGGAAAATGGCACAGCCTTGGCCTCCATACTTTTGGGGGTCCCAACAAAGAGAAATTGGGTTTTGGGATTCAGGGATTTGAGCGCATCAGCTATAGCCAACGCTGGGTATATATGACCACCAGTACCCCCGGCAGCAAATGCAACCCGTAGGCTGTCAGTTGCGGCGGAAGAGGAGGTGGTGGATGAAGCACTGGTTGTTTGGTCAAGAGAGACACAGTTGAAAATCCTAACGTTCCTGTAAACACACGAAAACAGTTAACAAAATTCAAGTAGAAAACATTTATATATACACATATACATATCTGGGGGTGGGTTGAGGTCGGGTGGATAGGGGCATGCTTGCCTTGAAAGGGGGATGCGGGTTTGAGCATGGAGACTCGGGGGAAGTGAAGATTGGAAAATGGTAGCCATTACACAGAAGCTGATGCCTGATGGTGAAGATGGGTTTGTAGATGGGTTTGTAGATGGAGGTACACGTGTCACATGCCTAAGTTGGTCTCGGGTTTCTTAGTACTTCATCATCAATAATCAGAATCCAAATACAACTTCACTATTTTACGAAAATTCTGGAACCTGGGAAAAGATTCCTGGCTTCAATATACAGGTCGAGGACAAAAACAGAAAAAATCAAGAAAATGAGAGGGTATGAAATAAAGGAGGATAAAATTGTTGAAGGATCATGTTGTAATTCCAATATTTTAAAAATTGACTAGACCATCAACTGGAAAAAGAGAAACTGAGAGAGTATGAAATAAGAATTAAAGGAGGATACCTGTTCATGGTTCAGGTAGTATTTTCAATATTTTAAATATCGATCCGATTATTGATCAGAAAAAGAGAAAGGGAATGGTCAAAAGAAAGGATCGAACCAAGATTGAACCGATGATTTTTAAAAAGTTAAAAATTATACATTTACAAAAACTTTAAAATATATAAATTTAAGTAGGTTGAATCGGTTAAACTAGAGAGGGGGTAACGAGTTTTTCAAAAACTAGCTGATTTAATGGGTTTTGGAACGGATTTTTATTCAGAGGTTTTATAAGCCTATCCGAACCAATTTTGGTCTTGATTTCTAATTTTTCCATTTGAACAGACCGTTCCGATTTTTAAAAGACTAATTATTTCCCACTATACAAATGTTTTTAATTCATCATCCTAGGACCTAGGAACATGAATCTCATTTAAATATAGCATTGATTCTGCATATTATTATTCTTTCAAAATTGAACTGAATTAACAATTTAATCGAAAAAAATTAAAAATCAAATCATTTATGGATCAAAACTACGTACTCAAAAAACGTTGAAATAAGGGTCCGTTTGATTGCAAATGTAATGAATGGAAAGAAAATGTTTTACAGGGAATTGAATTATTTAGAAATTATTTTACTGAGAATTGTAATTAATTGTGTTTGATCGGTATAATTTTTAACCTGAAAAATGTTAAAAGTTTGGCTTCGTTTTTTATGAAAATTGTCCATGAAAATGATAATTTGTTCTACCATTGAGTCTAGAATTTGTTCCAATTGTCAAAAAAATAAAAAAAAAATTTACAATACTTAATACCATTCGTTTGACTTTATTTTACATGAAAATTGTCCATTAAAAGGAAAAAAAAATTTACTATTGCTGATAGAATTTTTTCCAAAAATAAAATAAAAAAAATAAAGAAGAAGCCTTAGAACCTGGAAAATCAATTCCAACCAAAACAACAGGAAAATGTTTTCCTCCAAAAGTTGGAAAATGTGGAAAGATAGGAAAAAAAAATTCGGGAAAAATTTTACTATCAAACAGGTGCAAAAATTGGAAAATGGTTCCATGAAAAACCATGGCCATCTAACGGGGCTTAAGATAAGAATTGGTAGGTTGGGGCATAAGCCAGCTGGTTTACGCCAAAAATAAATAAATCTATATTTTATGTAGTTATATCGATTTTTTTCCAACATATCCGACCCTAATTCAACTTTTACCACTAATTTTTTTTTTTTTTTTCAAGTAAATGTTAGGACCTATTTTTTGAATTTTGGTTTTATATATGGTTAAAGGCACAAATGTGGACGTGGACAAAATTGAGTCCAAGAATGTCGTAATTGAGAAATGCAACTAAGGATTTTGGACTCTATTTGGGGATACGATTAAATTCCATATTATCTTGACTAAAAATATCTAATTTGAGAATAAGACATAATGAAAAATCGATTCAACTATGAAGATGAATTACAAGGTAGCGATTGAAAATATTATCGAGAAAATTGTCGTTGTTGTCTTTAATTTATATTTTCTTTCATATTTTTATTTTCAACCTTTATTTCTCCATCTACGATGTTCCATTCAAAATTATTTTTAAGAAGATAGATGTATTGAAGAATATGATAGTTGATACCATCGAGCATTATTATCAAGATCATGGGATGAATTATGGGGATTCAAAAATAATTATGAAGAACTATTGTAAACAATATGATAAATAAAAAAGTGTAAATTCAAATAATCTCGTAGAATACTCGATATTATTTCTCAAACATATTTTTATGAGATACAAACCGACGTAGTTTTTACAAGAGCTAAAGGTTGAGGACCCACACTGCAATTCCGTCAAGACCAAAAGTGTATGCCTTGAAGGCCCAATCCTTCAAGGTCATTACAAAGTTGACCAAACCCTACTTTAAAAGATGGAATTAAACGTAATTCGGAGGGTGTTTGACATTCATTTTTTGGAGAATAGAATTTTTGGAATAATGATTGATGGGAGAATATGTGGTGGAAAAGTTAGGAAATTTTTTAGATTTGTGTGTAATATTATTTTATTGGGAGAATGTGTAGTTGAAATAAAGAAAGAAAAAAAAATGAGAATGGAAATGAGATGAGAATGAGTGTCAAATAAGGGCTCAAACTCATTACTATCGTATATGAGATAAGATAGTATTAGTTATTCAAGTCACTTATCTCTACTCAATTATATTGTTAATATGACTATATTTTCGTCATTAAAGGACAGACGAGATAAGTTATTATCCACAAGTCAGACATAACCTCCTAAATTTATATTTTCTCCGTTTCGTTATTGATCGATGGCTCTATATGAATTAGCAGTTTTTGATCCTCCTGAACTTGGTTGTTAAACTCTATTGCGGTGACGATCTTGTGGAAAAATAGCTCGACGCTAGGATGATAAAAAGTTTAACACCTCTCATTTTTATTCCTTTTTCAATGAAAAAAATGAAAAACCAAAAGGTCATTGACAAAAACTGAATTAATTTATCTCAAGGGAGGAAGTTACATCAAACAAGAATTGATTAATAATGGATAATTGAGAATTAAAGTAAGTTCAAATTATTGGTTCAAAATCCTTTGTAATTTGATTAATTACAAAATTTTAGTCAAGCTTTAATTGCTTATTGTAGCAGATATAATTAAAACCAGAATCAGAAAATTATTTGTGCACTTTCTTGATTATGACTAATTTTGGTTAAAGTAAATAAGTAGATATTACTCCCCGTAAATTCGACACTACACACATTTGAAAAGCCCAAACCCACGGATATTAAAATCAAGATACAAGAATTTTAACCAACGTAAATTAAATCTGCAGAAAGTAAAATGAACACAACAGATTTTTCGACCTAAGCCCCAGAGGTTCGGTATAAACCTCTGCGGAAAAATAGCTCGACGCCAGGATGATAAAAAGCTTAACACCTGTCATTCTTATTCCTTTTTCCACGAAAAAAATGAAAAATCAAAAGGTCATCTTGTACAAAACCCCAAAACTTTTCCTTATCTTTTAATCACACATTCTTCAAAAAATAGTACTGTCCCCAAAGTCTGAGAGGTAAGATGAAATGGTTTTCTTATCAGATGGAAGGGTGTCCTATATGCTTTATGCAAATCGAAAAAGAAAAATTGAATTGAACAAGTTCTTTATTCCATAGTACCAATACATAATCAGATTAGGAGACATTGTTTACAATACTTGACAAAATCTGGAGAAAATTAACAAATTTCTCTCATTGCTAATCATTTATAGGCATCTTTAAGCACCTCGGATTTCTGGGTAGAATCAGTTTTCGTATCATCAGCTTCTGATTTGATTTGCAGTATTGTCTGTAGGAACCTGAGTCGAAACCTGTGATAACATTACTGCAGCAGCCGGAGTCATAGTATGGTATTGAGAAGGCGCCGGATGTTGAGCATAGTATACCTGGTCGTTCGTTGGATGAGAATATTCAGACCTGAAATTAGCAGTGGCAGGAGCAGCAGTAACAGTGGACTGTAAGGGAGTTGGAATTTGAGGAAGACCGATGTACTGTTGATGAAATTGATGGGACGGAACTTGAACTATCATTGGACCGCCTGTGGCCATTGTTCCATAAATACTCGAACCCATTTCAGGTTTTGAAATGGTAGTTGCTGCTGCTGTTGTTGGATAGGCAGACGGGATGGTTTCATTGTAAGTTGCAACAGGAGGAGGTGTTAATGGTCGACTCAAGGAAACAATAGTAGAATCAGCAATATTAGATGGCAAGACTCCACTCAAATTATAAGGCTGAGATTGATTAACGGGCAATAAGTACGTGGGATACTGTGGATCAGTTTGAAGTGGCTGCTGTGTTTGGGGAAAATACATTGGATAGCATGACGAAAAAGGCCGTGGATTTCCAGCAGGATGTGGGATGTAATTTGTGCCGGGGTGAATAAACTGTTGTGGATTCTGATGTAGAGTTGGGATTGACATGGAATCAGAAAGTTGCTGAATGGGATACTGAGGTGGGGGATCTTGATTGGTATTGCTGTGATCAGTCACGGGGGCAGGAACTCGATTTTCCAGGCTAGCAAGTTGAGTTGCATCTTGGTAAATTGCATGGTGGTTAGAGAGCGATGGAGCAGATGCAATGCTACTATCACTGCACAAATTTGCTTCAATTATGCTACACAAACATGCTCAATGACAGGTTAAAAAACATGAGGGACACGTGTCGACAGATGATTGAACAATTTGAAAAATAAAAATAAAAACCAAACAGGTGCTGCCAGTCAATCTATCCATTTTTGGCGTCCTTGAGCCTGTTCAAGCATATTATTCAATTTGCTTTCTTGTAGATCATGAAATACATAACATTGTTTGAAGATTACAAACTCCAAAAATCATTAAAAATAGCTAAAGATCTACAATTTGATCTCGAAACTCAAGTTTTTGCTTTAGATCATGAAATATACCGCAAATTCTCGCTCAAGTGATGAATTCCATTCTCTCAAGAGTGACTAATTCATATTGAAGTTCTTGTGAGTTTTACTTCAAGAAATTCAAGAGTTGTGACTTGAACAAAAGGTCTCCCAAATACAACCTTCTATAACAAATCCTAGAATACTCCCACATTCTTCATCATGTCCTCTTCGTCCTCGTCACTTAGTCTAGGCCTCATATTTCCCCCATCTAACTTTCTTTCTTGCTTTGGCAAGATTTGAGGAAAATAGGGATAAATATTGGATCAATATCAGATAAATAATTGTGTAGGCAAAAGACACCTGTAGAATCCAAAAGAAAGACTTGATCAAGAATTAGGTACCTAGCAACGGAGTCTGGCGACGGCAAGTTGTAACCTCCGGCATGCTTAGAACCCAGCGAAGGTAAATTGTATATATCCACAAGCTTTCGTTGCACCGGTTGCAGTGGCAAAGGCGGCTTCCGAAGCCCAGTTGGGGCTCTGTGATCTGATTTTTCATCATCCGAAATGACCCGAATAGGATGTTCACCGGTGTTCACCCCAGCAACCGAAGACACAGCGGCTGCATCACTAGTAACTGAATTAGTTGGTGGTGGTGCATTTGGAGCAATACTCACATGCGAGAATTGTTCGTCCAAACCAACCATCTGATCGTGAAATCTCGCATTACCATTTTCAATTCTAACTTTAATTGGGGGCAGATTTGACATTGATGGGGACGAAGAACTTGACCCGAATGATGAACTTGTTTCAACCAAAGGGGAATCAGGCAAATTTGAATGTACCTTTTTGTTAACTCCCAAATTCTCATTTTGGACATCTAGATTTGCAGAAGAATCACTCTTTTGAATACCGTCAAGTACCAATAAGTTATCAATGGCGGCAGATTCAGATAGCCCTCTAGGAAGTAATCCAGTACCTTTCAATGCATCGACAAACCAAGTTTCCGATTTGGCATCGTCGAGTAAAGAGCCCATGGAAGTGGCGGTTTCCGGCATGGAAGGGAAGAGAAAGAGGCGGAGACGGGAGGGTTTCAACGGCGAGGCAGCGGTGGTACGATCATATTCTTCAATCATATTCTCCAAGTCTTCATCAGTGGAGACTGAAATAAGTGAATCGAGTTCTTCATTCGGGAGCTGGTACTTGAGGGTGAAGTGGCGGCCATTGAGGAGGGAATGGGAGAGGCAGGAGAGGAAGTCCACCAGAGAGGACCGGCGGTCCACCACCACAATGCGGGTGTCTCCTCCGACGTAGCAGAGAGACTTGTTGTGGGGACGAGGGATGATGTGGCCACCGTAGCTACACATGAGGCGGAGCTTGGCGCCGGGGACAGGTGGTAGTGGCTCATCCCAGGTGTCGGGGCGGGAGAATGGAGAAGTATTGGCAGAATCCGGGTTGGTGGTTGAGGCGGCAGGGATGGGTGGTGCAATGGCAGCGGGATGCGGTGGCAAAGGTGGCGATGGATCCATTGGACCTTGGCTTTAAAAATAAAATTTGATCACCTTTTTAACAAACAAAAGCTTTACACCAAACCAACAACATATGATTATGTAACTTCCTTAAATTATGGCAAAGTGATTCAAGTTGCACGTTCAATGAGACACAAACTTGTACAATTGCACATGAATGTGATTATTGTTTTTATGGGGGTAAGAAACTTGAAATTGTGTACAAAAAATGACCTCCAACTTTAAAATCGGACTTCATTACTCCCTTAATTTAAGTCATGAACCACGTTACTCCTAGAAAAAGACATTCCTTCAAAATTACTAACAAATGTGGTACATAAACAATAGACATAAGGCATCCCATCTAACTTAGCTTTGCCACCTAATACGCCAAAAATAAAATTGCACCATATTTCTGAAGTGCATTCACGTTTCAAATACAAAAGGGCATATTCTGATTAGAAAAATGATTTAATTTTATCAATCTTGTTACATGTACATCAAGTTTGACATTGTTGTAAGGTGACATCTTTTTATATATTGATTTTAACAACACTTTAAACAATCAATAACACAAATTTTGACATATCACATAATGTCAACATTAATGTACACTTTTAATGTACAGCAAGCATGATTGTAATTTTATTATTAGGTGTCAAAGTAATATCATGTGGAATGTCACATCTTTTGGTCGTCCACGTAGGACATCCATTAGGAATTTAGGACGAAATTCCTTTTTGGGACGAGCAAATTTCACGACTTAAAGTTAAGGGACTTAAAAAGACTGATTTTGAGTTTGGGGACATTTTCCGTACACGGTGTAAAGTATAGGGACCATTTATGTTTTTAACCCTGTTTTTATGTTCTTGCAATTTTAATTTTATATAAAAATTAAAATGTAGTGCATCAATTGCGATGGCGGGAGGTCAAAGCAATCCTCATTTCAATTTTCAATAGACTTTTGCTTTGTGCTTTCCTTAAGATTTGCGAAGTTTGTATGAATTAGGTGGAAACCCAAGAGAGTACATTTTGCACACAATTACCTTAAAATAAAATAAGAGAAAAAAAGTGGATACGAGGCATTAGCATGTGTTTGAATAGTTAATGCAATAGAATTTTGTCGAGTCTAGAATTTTTACTTAGGTTGAATTTAGATGCATAAAAAATAATACTATGAGGTCCTCAAATTCGTTGGCATTCCATTTTAGGGTTGGCGATCAGTGTTGGGCCCTACAATCAGAATTTTACCTATGTATAATTTATTATATCTTACTATTTTATGTTATAGGATATATATTTTCAATACAATGATCATTCTCTTTTAGCCTCTAAAGTTCACATCTCATCATAGTATAAGACTATAATCTTACGAGTAGAATTTCAGACGGAATGAGATGAGAAATGGAGAGATTTAGAGAGATGCTGTTAAGCTCGGGTTTGGATTTGGAATGCTCTGTGATTACGAAGAAAATGTAAGATATGATGTATGAAACCTTTAAAGACTTTTGGTTCTCTTGTTCTTCAAGATTTTTAACTCGGAATCTACCTAAATTTCAATCTAACACTAAAAATCGAGAGCCAAACTAAAACAATTGGATTCTTGATTTATTTATTTGAATGACCAAATATAATGTTGTTTCCATAGAAGCAATATGAATGGAAAGATCTGTCTCGCTATATGGATTTTGGAAATTTTACCTATCCCTAACGAAAAGGGAAAAAATGTGACACTCTTCTTATCGTATTGTAGTTTAACAACTCATTTTGATATTTAATTTTAGCACTTTTTGCATATAACACCCTGAACATTCATGCATTTTTTTATAGGACCTTAATGACAAGACGTGAAAGTTTGAGGAGTTAAATGGAAATTTTTCATTGTTGAAACCATAAGTGAAAATACTAAGAAAAAAATCACTTAGCCTAGGAAAATGCTGAACTTATCCCAAATAATAACAATAAGTGTGTTATAATTCGTGGAAATATTGGAAACAGAGTTTTGAGGCTTATCGATAAAGTTTCAATGATGAGCTAGTGGTGGCAAAAAGCTGGCTCAGGCGGCTCAGGCTTGGTCCGTAAAAAGCTCGAGCCGAGGCCTGGGCCGAGCCCCATTTTGGGGCATCGGCCTGAGCCTAGGCCGGTTCGTGGCCCGGGCGAGCCGACCAATTAAAAAAAAAATTAAAAAAAAAAAAAATTTAAAAGAAAGTTCCAGGCAGCTTTTAAGGTTTTTCTTTTAAAATCAAAATACTCGAGCCCGGGCTCAGCTCGGCCCGTTTAGGCTCGAGTCTAAAGCTCGGACCGAGCCTTATTTTTTTGGTCGAGCTTTGCTCGGCTCGGCTTGGCTTGAGCCGAACCCCGAGCTATTTTTTTTTTTACTCGACTTGTTGACATAGCTACGATGAGCTGAGCGACCGAGGACTGAAGTGCAATTGAGAAAAATATAGATTTTTATTGGAAAATGTTATATTTGAGTTAAATAGTATTTTATTTTGGTGTAAAATGAAATTTGGCAAAGTTTAAAGCTCATTAGGACTCTTAAGAAATCATTTTGGACTTGATGAGTTTAGACTATCGAATCCAAGGATAATAAGATGAAAAGATTGTGTGACCAAGTTTTTTATAAAAAAAATTAATAGATTTTGATAAACATCGATGAATGTTTGATTGAAGATTGATAAAAATTGTAGTTCTATGAAATATGTAATTAAAATTAAACTTTGACCAATTTAAAAGTTGATAAATTTTGTAAAATCTTATCAAAGGGAACAATACATATCTAAGGTTTTTAAGTATCACAATTTCAGAATTAAGGAAAGAGGTTTTAAATTTCAAAAAGGGGAAATTAGACCATGTACCCTATTTTTAACAGTATTTTGATTAATACCCTTAAACTAATTAAACATTTTAATACAGTATTAATTACGTCCCCAACCTGTACAATCACTAAAGTATTAATTACTCCCCAAACTGTATATTTTCGAAGCTATTCTCGGTCAATTCTTGAACGGTGTGATCGCAGCCTTCAAATGTGAGGGATTTTCTGGCAGAACGTTTGCTGGCAAGGAGCTTGAGGGAGCGGTAAGGGAAATTACGGTCCGATAACACGGATAGAAATTCTTGTCCGACGGCGCCAGTAACCCCAACTATTGCTATGGAGGGGCCGTCCTCGCGGAGTGACATTCGGACGGTGAAATGGCCATTGGAGAGATAGGAGGTGGATGAAGTGGGACGAGGGAGGGAGAGGTTGGTGGTATTGTGAAGGAATGGAGTGTGGAGGTGGAGAGAGAGGGTTGGTGGCTTCATTTTGCAGAGAATGGCCGGAGAGCGGCTATGGCGGCGTGAAATTGCAGAGGAAGACTAGTATTCAGGTTGGGGACGTAATTAA
>CAIGRQ010033759.1:0-11796 GCA_903798375.1 Fraxinus sp. D2006-0159 | reverse complement strand
GAAAGTACCTGGATGTATCATAAAAGCACATAAATGAAGTAGAAATTTTCAAATTCAAAAGTGAAAGATATCTAATGACTCCGTCATAAAACCAACTTATTATCTCTATGGTACAGAATCGTCCACAACCTATCCCAGAGATGAAGATCGAAATGAGACAGGCCAAGGAGAACGACGGCGCCCTGTGGTTTCATTTTTCCAAAGCTGAACTAGAGCAGGCGGCCTTCCCTTTTAGGTATTTTGTTGTTTTGATATATCTGAGAAGAAGACCTTCGCTAGATCTGATACGAAATTTCATCAAGGTATGGTGGGTATTAAAGGTTTCTTTTCAATTAGTAACATGCAACGGCCACGTAACATTTTCATCCGTTTTGCATCAGTGGATGATTTTACTATTGCATGTGCAAGGGAATCCTAAGATCTCGATGGCATACCCCGCGGATTGGTTATTTGGTCCCCAGAATTATGAGGATAACGAGTCTTTATGGATCCCTGTGTGGGTATTTCTTCTTGGACATCCTCCCCACTTTTATCATGAATCTATGTTGCGAATTATCACCGGAGCCTTTAGCCGGTTTTTGAAGAGGGATAACTTCACGGCTTGTGCGTCCTGTACGGATGGGGCACATGTCTGTGTAGAGGTTGATGTTTCTAAGCCTCTGGTAGACTCTTTCTGGTTGGGCATCTCTTTCCACCCCTCTAGTTGACATCAGGAGATTGTCTATGAAAAACTCACACTGTTCTATCATTATTGTAGGTCTATGGGCCACTTGGAGACAGCATGTCACAAGAAGAAACAAATCGGAGAAATCAATATCCCGGAAATAAGTTACCCTAAAAAGATCTGGCGAAAAAAGGATAACTTAGGTGGTATTATAGAATTAGAAAATTATAAGGAATCCCTTTCAGCGAGACAGGTCGACATATTAGTAGAAAAACGTAAAATGATTTTACAGTGGGACAGATTGATCCCTTCGACTTCAACTCTATTTGGCCGGAATGATGGTATAGTTTTTATCGCCCTTGGTGACTTGGAAGAGCACGTTCCAATGGAGAAAATTGATGAGGAATCGAAAAAGAATCTGGAGGACAATGTAACAGACACCATTATAGGAAATAAGGACTATAACGTGATTGAAAGCCACAATGACAATTAATACTATGTCTAAGGATAATAATTTGGAGTGGGCTATTGTGAGAGGGGATGCTGACGCCATCCAGGATCTGTTAGTCATGGATATTATGGACAACATTGCAAACCTAGTAATCAGAGGAGAACCTCTCCTCCACGCCTTACCGAATTCAGTCAATTTACATAACGGGGATACAACAATAGAGGTTCAGAATTTTCCTGATGGTGAATATGAAAATGAATTACCTGAATTGAATGTCTTAAATTATGACATGGATCATATCAGTTTACCTACAGCTAAAAAAGGAAGGGGAAATGGTAGTAAAAAGGTGACTTTAGGTATCACCACGAGATCCAAAAAATCGTATTAATGATGAATATTATTATATGGAACGCAAGGGGTGTGGTGTCCTCCAAGGGCAGACTAATAGGTATGAAGAGACAGTATAACCCTTCTATTTTAGTTATCATGGAACCGTTTGTTTCTGTTGAGAAAATTGTCGTTTGGGCTCGACGCTTAAGATTCCCACTCTATGCATCTAACGTCAGTGAAGGAGGAAAAATCTAGATTCTCTGGAGTAATGAAGTGTCTTTTTAAATTAGAAGTCTATCGGAGCAAGAGATTTCTGGAGGGGTCTCGTTTGGAAGTGTACGGATGTTCTATTCTTTTGTCTATGCCAATTGTTGTCGAAGACGAAGAAGGGAATTATGGGAGAAATTGACAACCTTAGTAAATGGAAATGTTGGATGGTTCATAGGAGGAGACTTTAATACTGTCCGTTCCAATGGGGAAAAATTAGGTGGTCTGTCAACCTCTTCTATGGCCATGCAGGAGTTTAACCACTTTATTCACGACTCAGGCCAGATGGATATCCCTTTCGATGGTTCAAAACTATTGTGGTGTAATGGACGAAAGGGTATAAGACGTATATGGGCTTGACTTGATTGTATCCTGGTAAATCAAAATTTTACGAACTTATTCCCATCTGCTGCACTATCTTATTTAGAACGCACGTTGTCGGATCACTGCCCGATGGTTTCGCTATGTAGAGATTATTTGAATTTGGTATGCGCCAGACCGTTCAGGTTCTTAAGTATATGGTGTTCTCAGAATGGATTTCTGCCCCTGGTGAAACAAATTTGGGATATGCACACGTCTGGTTCTCCAATGGTATGTCTCACACAACTTGTGGGCCTTAAAAATGGCTTTAAAATCTTGGAATGTTGAGGTGTTTGGAAGGGTGCAACAGGAAATAAGTATGACTGAAAAAAATCTGATGCAACTAGAACAATCTTTGATGGAAAGTTTTTCATTGGAAACTAAAAACCAGCTTTTGCAATGCCGAAATCAATATGTAGTTTGGCTTGAAAGAGAGGAAGCTTTATGGAGGCAAAAGTTACGCATTAAATGGCTTAAGGAGGGTGACTGTAACACAAAATTTTTTCATGCTTCGGGTCAAAAATAAAACAAAGAGCCAAATTACCGAGCACATTATCCTTGAAGATGATAGTGAACTGAATTCACAGGACGAAATTCTTGAGGGAGCCGTGCAGTTTTTTCAAAATCTTTTCTCAGTTACACCTATCTCCATGGATGCTAATGTTCTTGAACTCTTACAGCCGGTCATTCATGCAAAGGAGAATATGGTACTGTGTAAATCGCCTATTTTGGAGGAGGTTAAGGCTACTCTTTGGTCTATCCCCAAAGATAGTAGCCCTGGATCTGACGGTTTTAACGCGAGTTTCTTTATTAATACCTGGGAAATTGTCCAGTCGGATCTCCTTACTGTGGCTACAGAATTTTTTGGGGGATACCATCTAAAGTGTGCTTTGGGGGAAACTAACATTGTTCTTATTCCTAAGGTCGATTGCCCTAAAAGTTTTGAGAAGTTTCGGCCTATTAGTCTTTGTTCGGTGGTATACAAGATTCTATCCAAAATCATGGTTGCTATAATGGCCCCCTTACTTGACAAAATAATTTTTCGAGAACAGTTAGCCTTTATTCATGGTAAGAGTATTTTTGATAATATATCTATTGCTCAGGAGATGGTGCATAGTCTTCATAAGAATGTGAGAGGTGGAAACACGTTATTGAATATTGACATAGCCAAAGCTTATGATAGAGTAAACTGGCAATTCCTTCTGGAGAGTTTAAGGAGATTGGGTTTTTCATACCAATGGCAAAATCTTGTTTTTAATTGCATTTCATCTCCTTACTACTCAATCATGCTTAACCGTAAAACACGAGGATTTTTCAAACCATCTAGGGGACTTCGCCAAGGTGATCTATTGTCCTCATATCTGTTCATCTTGGCACAAGAGCTCTTATCTAGAATGATCAACCAAGCATATGATAGAAACCAGGTCCAATCGTTTCACTTTGCAGGTGTTATGGTTAGCCATTTATTTTATGTTGATGACTTGCTTATTTTTGCCAATGGACGAAAAAGGTCGATCTCTAATCTCCTTGATATTATTAAAAATTATGAATTGATTTCGGGTCAACTGGCAAATCCTATGAAATCCTCTACGTTTTTTTCCAAACACGTCATTGCTACTCATAAGAGAAAATTATTGCCTATTTCGGGTTTTAAGGAATGACTCTTACCTTGTACCTACTTAAGTGTACCTCTCTACACTAAAAGATTATTGAAGTGTATGTGTGAACCGATGATGGCTAAAATACAGAAGAAGCTAGGTTGGAAAGGGCACCTACTCTCTTTTGGTGGTAAAATCACCTTGATCAAGCACGTTCTTAGCAGCATGCCTATTCATATGTTATCGGTTATAAATCTACCTAAAGGTGTTCACAACGAACTGAACCGCATTTTCTCTTCTTTCCTCTGGAATTCAACCGATGGCTCGAAGAAGAGAAAATGGGTTACTTGGAGAAAAAAATGTTTTCTAGAAGAAGAGGGTGGTCTGGGCATTCGAGATTTTGGTGAGGTACAACAAGCTTTATTTATGAGATTTGCATGGATGTTGATTGTCGGGACATCCTTTTGGGCTGAATATTTCCAATCTAAATACATGAAGAACAAACATGTGGCCGTGCTGAAAACATATCCCACTCATTCTTATTTTTGGAAGGGGGTACTCTCGGCATTACATATTGTGTTCTTCTAATTTCTAGTATGATAACTAGATGGGGGTCCCAAAGTCTATTCGAAGCAGGTCTGGTAGTTAAGGAACCAGAACTAACAATTAAAGAAATTTTGGCGACTAATGGTTAATGGAATGGAAGCTGACTGAGGGAGCTAATGGATGAAAATTAGGTAGCTGCTATTGAATGTGTGTACATTAAATTATATGAAACCCAAGATCAGTATATATGGAAGCCCAATTAAGATGGTTCCTTCTCTACTAAAACAGCCTGGGAGTTAATTCGGAAAAATGGGTAATCTGTCCATGGAAAAAATGGTTGTGGTAACACCATGTTCCTCAAAGAATTTCTTTTGTGTCTTGGAGAGCTCTTCTAAAATGCCTACCTATTGATGTAGTGGTCCAAAATATTGGGATTCCTATTGCTTCTAAATGCGAATGTTGTGCTAAGCCCTCAGTGAAAACCATCGATCATGTGTTGTGTAATGGGGAAATGGTAAAAAAATGTTTGGAATTATTTTGCATCCCACTTCAATTTATCTCTCCATACTATACTACTTGGAAAGGTATGATGGACTTATGGGGTAAACATGTCTCTAGATCTTCACAGGTTTGAATCCCGTATGGTAGAACACCCCGGGTTCGTGGTAGAAATCTATTTGGCAGATCAAGTCTATGCTTTCCCAGATTGCTATTCTGATAAACAAGGTCAAGAAAATTTCAGCTCGCGATGTTTCTTGTTTGCGCTCCTTAAACTACCCTATAAACGCTGTTAAACATACCAAGGTACAACTGATCAGCTGGAAGAAACCTCAGGGCAACCAACTGAAGTTAAAATATTGAAGGAGCATCAAAAGGAAACCCAAGTCCAGCCGACGGCGGTGGGATTTTGAGCGACAGGAAGGGAGTTTGTTGGGCTGGTTTTTCTCGTCACTATGGCTCTTGTACTAACATGGTGGTTGAAGCATGCGCCCTTCTTGATGGGCTTTGTCTGTGTAGGGACCTACAACTAAGTAATATTATTGTTGAAACCGATTCAAAAATAATGATAGAATGGCTTAATAAAGGCGCCTGCACCCTATGGTGGTTGTGGAAGTTTTGGGAAGAAATTTTGGAACTAATCTTCATGCTTAAAGCTCAATTTCATCATGTGTTTCGTGAAGCTAATATGGCGGCTGATTTCCTTGCAAAATAGGGCTACGATAGATCCTCTGTTGACCTGTCCATTGCCGATGAAGCCCCGACAGTTCTTAGAGGGATTTTGTATAGGGATAGTTTGGAATTACCTTATCTTAGACGTTGATGTGTACGGAATTGAATGTCATTTTGTAATCTCGGCTTTCCTCCGCCACAAGTGAGGTCCTTCAATAAAATTCAAACTTTCAGTTAAATTTTTTTTTATAAACCTAACTTAATATTTAACAAGGGATTTTACATGCAAATGTCTCAACATATTTATGTGTGCATATATTTTATTATACATCTAACAAGCAAATAAACATACACATAATAGTGTGGACGAGTAGGACTTATTCTGAGTGTGTTTGATGCACATTAAAATGAGATAATACATTTTTTTGAAATGATATGATGAGAAATATGTGGTTGAAAAAGAAGGAAAAGTTATTGATGTGATCGAAAATATTATTTTATTGAAGAATGTGTGGTTGAAAATAAGTAGAAGAATGAGAATGAAAAAAATAATGTGGGACAAACAGCTCTATTTAGTTCACACGAGCCACAATGAAAATTAGTTGGCTAGTTCATAGTGGAGATAGCATTTAATCTTAAAGCACTCCATCTCTACTTCCCTCCTCTTCTTATATTTTCTATTAATCAGCTGTAACATAGTTGGCACATAGACTTAAAAGAATTGAGCACGCGGGCCCATGAAATAATAATAACACATTTACATGTTCAAAATTAATTAAGAGTAAGTATTGTGATTATGATCGGGACCACGGGCATACTACGGAGAACTGCAAAAGCCTTCCTAGTTAGTTATGACAAACACCCATGAATGATCGTGATAAATGAAAGGTTCTCAAAGGAAAGAGNCGGACTCGCAGGTCCAAAATTAATTTAAGAGCTCGCAGGCCAATAAAAAAACAAGAATTAAATAAACCATTCAACACATCTACATGATTGAGTCCATAATCATCCACTAAGTAACTATTCACTAAAGTTTCTATCCATTAAAGTTATTTAGATAGGTGAATTGGAATAATTAAATCAATAATTAATCAATTAATTTAATTGGCGAGTTTATTTAATTTTAGAGTCCAACTCTAACTCTAAAATTTTAGAAAAAATTGAATTAACATTTTAATTTAAGATAGAATTCCAAAACTTGAATAACACTAGTTTCATCACAAGCTAACTATGATTTGAGCCTCGTCCTCCAAGCTAGGACTTTCTTACTACACCAGCTACATTAACATTGCTGCCACATAAGGTTCCAATATATCATCAACAACATAAGTTCACTCATTATATAAATATTCATACTTGGCTTGGGAGACTATTGTGTTGCGATTGCCACAACCAGAAAATGGTCACTCGTTAACATGAACACTCCATGCTAGAGCATCACTTCTCCAACAATGATCACATTCATAATATACTCCAAATCATGAGTAACGTCTTTCAACTTTAATTTAAATTCCACACATTATATAAATATTCGTACTTGGACTTAAGGGACTATTGTTATGCCTTATTCGAGGAGGCTCCAAGCATCGACCATGTGATAGCAGCTAGAAAACTAAGGTTTGTACTTTTCATTACTATCCTACCTTGCCTAATTGAGGCCATCAAACACGGTAGTCGAAGTGATGCACCACCTCTTTCGAAGCTCCATGCAGAGGCTGAACCCTTCATGGTCAAGGCAGGGTATCCAAGACCTACTGTAGTGCTAATTCAAAGCGAGAAGTCTTCAAACACACAAAGGCATCATCTTCCTTCACGTCTTCCAGGAGATCTTTTGTACAATATCTTCTCTGATTGATTGATGTGACTTCTCTATAGAAGATGTCTTTCAATAACTTGTCAATCTATTTTTTAGTATGTCATCCTACACTATAGGGTAGCTACCTTTTAGAATCATTAAATGACCCTTAACTTTGGACTTTAGAAGGACGCCTAGGATGAGACACCTTGACCATCAAGATTAAGCTATGTGTCTTTCATCCATCAGTAACCACTTCACATCTACTATAAGAGCTCACAATTAGTACTATTTGAAGATAATGTATTTTATATTCTCAATAGTATTATTGCTTACTATTATTCTCTCTACAACTCAATTGCTTACATCTTCTGTACATTCTACACCTAAAATATATACAAGTTTACGGACTTGACGTAGGAGTGCTCGTGGCTACCTGAACATCGTTGAAGAAAGCCACATGCTTCTAACAGTTTGTCCTAGTATGCAGGAGTCTTATGCATGTAGCCACTTCACCGGTTAGAAAATCGAGGTGAATAGTTACTTATGTATAAAATTCTTAGAATAGTCATTAAACTGTCTTACTCATAGTCAAAATTAATAATCGGCTTTCCCATTGGTTGCTCACGTTTTAACGAGACTTCTAGAGAAAATTACAGCTGGAGTCTGCAAATTGATTCCGAACTTTAATATTTTGACATGACAGTTCTCAACCTTCTATTATTGTATTTAATCTAGTCCTTGTAAGGTAAATCCAGATTAATAAACATTAAAATGGCATGTACATGGCTCAATTCTAAATTTGGAAAGGGCAAACTAATAGTTATAAAAATCTTCTTCCATCTATGCCTCTACTTCTAACTTGTTGTGTTGAAATGGAGCCAGATCATGTACACGAGATCTTTTAGAGGGTAAGAAAAATCTTCTTATTTACATATTTTGGAAAAATACAATTCTATTATTTCATTTTGAAACAAACCCCATTGATCAAGCAATGTTATAAAATACAGCCTGATATGGTCAACAATTTCCCTTGTCGAACACTTATATGCCTGAGGAATAATTGTGCCTATTTCATCATATTTGGCACATGCTCCTTGATTCTCTGACCTTAGGATAGTGAAACCTCAAGCTTTTTGCCCAGTATTCCCTACACTACAAAGGACATGTTGATCCACCTTCTCTGGCAAGAACACCTCTCTTTTGTTAGGGCTTCCTCAAGTTTATGCCTTGGCCCCAAATCCGACAACACCTAATCCTGTAGGAGTCATCAATAAGATAAGGCTTTTCCAATTCTAACAAATATTGAGTCCTAATACATCTACTTTGTTAGGTCTTGTTAGGATTCTACTATTGGAGTTTCATCTTTATCCAAGTATCAATTGTACAATATATGTCAAGTTACAATTTCTAAGCAAGATAAGACTCTTATTTATTCAAATAACCTAATCTTACTAGGAGTATGCTACCTACTTCTATAAATACAGAACCCCAATTCATTATTCAGGTACGCTTTGACATAATTTTTAGTTTGTGGCCTCATACATAAATTCTCTCTCTAACTTACATCGGAGGGACAACGAGGACATATATCGATGCCTTCTGAAATAGTTGCGAGTTAACTTTGTCTAGTACGGTGTTCTGGCTACTTCAATCAACGGTCGCTACCTGCAAAAAGAGGTTAGGGTTTTCTCCCCCGTTGTACCTCCGGCGTGAGAATCTGTTACTGGTTTTAGAGAAATAAGGGGTAAAGTATAATGACAATTCACGTAGTTCGGTTTTCAAGAGTCAAACCTTTCTCACCTTGGAGGTATTTATAGGCACATGTTGCTAGCATGCATTTGGCGGTTGGTTGTTCCCACGTTTCCCCACGTTTGGGTAGAATGGCCTCATGGTGGTAGGCGATCTCATGGGGGTCAACGAATCCATGGGGTTGATGGTTCAGTAGAGGTAGACAGCCTTGTACTAGTAGACCACGTGAACGTAGAAGGCCTCATGGGGGTCGACGGTCTTACCGGGGTGATGGCTTCGTGATGGTAGGCGTGTAGCATATTTTCGAGAGTGTTGGGCTTATTCATCCATGTGGTCAATTAACGATGCCGCATTATATCACTAGCCCCTCTACCTCTTACCGATACTTATCGATAAGAGGCAGCTCTTCTCCGTAGGCTAATCACCTTGTGTATCGAAATTGATATCCTTTAAATGGTCCCCGAAAATAAAAAACAGCGTTAAGACTTTGGTTGTCCAGTAACATGCCTTAAACTGTAAATTTGAGGATGGAAACGACTTTAACAGGGGTAAGCCCCGGTTGCTCTTTCAATCGACCTCTTCAAGTGCGTTTTCGAGATGCATGAGTTAGCCCAAAGCAATATCTTTGTTTATTTCACCTCTCGAGTCCCGTTGCTCTTCCCTAAGTTTAGGAATTCCAACAGCGAGTGGAAGTCTCGATTTTTCTTCAGTCGCCCTCATGAGGGCCAATTTCCTTTTAACACCTACTGGAAGTATTCCCTAATCCGTCTTTTCAATAATGAGGTCGAGATTACCCCCGTTCTGAAAATAAAAAGCCAACATTGACCAGAATTCCACCCCTCGCGCTTGATCTGGGGTCGATTCTGACGATGAAAAACATGTAGCTAGTTGGGATCAGTCGTCCTACTGGTAGGTTTTCATATCATGCTAGTATATATTATTTTTTAGAGTATTTCTTGTGATGTTTTCTATTCGTCGAGCTTGATTAACTTGATTGTTTATATGCAGATATGGACCTTGACTTGGATGAGGTGCTAAGGTCCCTTCCCGCATCGGGAAGTGATGAGGGGTTTGCCCCTATTGATGATAAAATTTTTATATCTCATTCCTTTTACACTTCTTGACTTGTTATTTCGTAAACTTGATAGTTTTTATTCCATTGATACAGACATTGACTTCAGCTTAGGGGAGCCCATGGACTCTTTGGCAGAGTGCGGTCATAGGAGTGGCGATGATTCACTTCCTACCTCATTGAAGAGAAAGAAAGCCTGCGATGGTGGAGCACAGCAGCCTACGTTTGAGGAGGCTTCTCAGCTTTCGGACGACCTCGTCGAAGTAGTCCCTCCACTGATGCACGTAGGGGGCAGCTCAGGTCATGTCGAGCTCGAGCGTGAGGGTTGCTACTAGATTTCAGAATTCTTCCTTCTCGGGGCTATTCAGAGATGAGGACAGTTAAGTCTTTGGTTGCACCCTGGCGTGTCGATTCGATCGCTTGTTGGAGTGCCGACGACATCGAGATGGGTATGTTGATTCACACCCAGAGGGTAATTTTTTTTTTGTATATGCTATTGTGTGACCTCTTGTCCCTTTCAGATGGTGACTCTTCAGGTTGTGCTCGTCGAGTCCTGCCGCCGTTTAGCTTCGGAGTTGAAGATCTTTGCAGAAGAGAAAGAGAAGGAGGTTCACCGTTACAAGAAGAAATTCTCTTCCTCTAGGAAGTCGGTTGAGGATTTGGAGTCTCGTTCTATGGAGTAGAAGTCTGAGATAAATAACTTGCACTCTGCTTTGGCTTGGGCTCCTGAGGAGGCGGTGGCGAAGTATAGGGCTTCTGCGGAGTACGCTAAGGATGTGGAGACCTGGGTAGAGAGATACAAGTAGTCTACTGACTTTGCTAAGGCTATGAACTCTTATGGGGGAAAGTGATGGCGGCGTCCATCAAATTGACCAGGGAGTGGGTATCTATTGAGCATCCTTCCATCGATCCTACAGGCTATGATAAGTTCTTGGCAAGGTGCCAAGGCAAGGAAGGTGGAGTCCCCCGGCCCATGACATTTGGGTAAACTTCACGTGGCGAGAGTGAGGAGACCTTTCGCTCGAGTTGATCTGGTTTTTAGGTAGGCCTTTCAGCACTTTCCATTATGTTTTTGTCAGTTAATTGTTGCGCACATTCTTTCGATCCGGGTGGTGGACACACATTAGTTACTTTGCGCATTTTCCTGGTCCGAAATGTGGACAGACGCTTTCGTTATATTTCCAGTATGAGTACTTGTTTATTAATATCATTTTGGTTTTGCACTCCTCATTACTTTTGAGCTAGCCAAATTTTTGAATTTTTGCTCACCATTATGTGTCGATCTATCTTCCATCGTTGAGGTCGGGTAGGTGATTTTGAGCCTTAATCATTTCTGATTTTGAGAGCTCACCACCATTCCCTAGCGATTTTGAGCTAGCCAAATCTTTGACTTTTTTTCTCACCGCTATGTGTCTCGCTATCTTCCATCGCCGAGGTCGGGGTAGGTGATTTCGAGTCTTAACCATTTCTGGTTTTGAAAGCTCACCACCAGTCCCTAGCGATTTTGAGCTAGCCAAATCTTTGACTTTTTTGCTCACCGCTATGTGTCAGCCATCTTCCATCGTCGAGGTCGGGATAGGTGATTTCAAGCCTTAACCATTTCTGGTTCTGAAAGCTCACACCCAGTCTTTAGCGATTTTGAGCTAGCCAAATTTTTGAATTTTTTGCTCACCGCTAGTAGTCTCCACTTCGAGTAGTTATAAACCAACATCTCATAGCCAAATTTAACATGCCTAGATTTAGGGACTCAGTAGGCACATCGGGATGTCCCAGCTAGGTTGGCCCTTCCGT
>CAIGRQ010033742.1:0-15143 GCA_903798375.1 Fraxinus sp. D2006-0159 | reverse complement strand
TGCCGCCTGGGATGGATAGATTTGACAAATTTGTTGGCTATAAATGCTCTTCAATTGGCATAACAAACTATGAAGAAAATATAGTGAGAAAGGTATAGAATTTGGCAGCGAGTAAGAAGAAAGGGGAATTATCGTCAATTTCCCAACATTTTTCGGCATGATTTTCTTCGGCGATAGGATGTCGGAAAATGTTTCCGACAATGGTAATGATACAAAGTTGTTTTCATCACAATTTGAGGGGGGAAGTCCAATGTTGTTTTCATCATCATTGCTGTTAGTGCCACTTGAATGTGCAGATATTTGCTGTTTTGGGGTTTTTTATTATTTTTTTGCATTTCTACTTCTTGAAAAATAAGTTGCTTTTCCAACATAGGATTTTTCAACCTGACAATTTATAACACCGTCAGTTGCCACGTATGATCTTCATCAGCCACGTAGATTTTTTTGCCCGAGTAGATGGAAGAAATTGATGCGAGTGATAGATGGATAACTTTGTTTAAATTTGGGTGAATAATGAGTAACTTTTAATTTTTGGGTGAGTAAGTATTAATTAGAGGTAAATGTTGATGATCGATTGTTTAATTAACCCTAAAACTAACTTGCAACTAAGACACAAGTTGCATTCCAAGATACTCCACAAAGTGGCTAGTGACATCAGCTTTGTTCATCTCATCAATTGGAGGTGGAATTTAAACACAAGAAAGGGGTATATAAATGGAGTGTACTCAAATTGTCAGCAAAATTTATCCATGACAACACAACAAAATTTTAAATAAGGATGAAAAAAGGGAATTAATACATCAGCATGACATGGAATTCCAAAACCATAAAAATGGCTGTCAAAGCGTGCCAGCTTGCGCGCACCTCGACTAATTCCACGAGACCCTGAAATTTACAGTCGAGTACTTACCTCAGTGGTCCTAAGGGGACTCGTACGGTGACCATTGGAGAGCAAATCCAAAATCTGACCAACTGAATTACCCATCAGGGTTATGGAAATTCATATTACACACAATACAAACACACACACACACACACAAAATGAAAAATCCCTAAAAACTTAAACAAAGTCGGAATGGTTTTAACGTTTTCTTCAAAAATAGTTCGAGTTTCTAATGGTCGGTGCCTTCTTCATCCATGGTTCGAGTCTCTAATGGTGGTGACGGTATTAATCGGTGGTGATTTTTTACGCAACGCCACTCTTCTTCAACAATGATGGTTAGTGTTTTGTTATTTCAGCATAACTTTTTTTCATCGAGTCCGGGTGTTGCAGCGTATTAATTAGAGTTAATTTAAAGTATTAATTAGGTGTATTATTTAATTTTATTAATTTTGGATCGATGTAATATTTCCTTAAATATTGAGAATAAAAATATGGAAAGAAAATTTAAAAAGCATAAATACCATACCTCTCAATCAAAACCAATATTTATATTAACCATTCCATCGTTCTGTCCCGCTTGGAGTAGCGGCGTAGCTCTCAAAGCTCAAAAGCCCTGCCAAAAAAAAAAAAAGATAAAAAGATAAAAAGAAAAAACCCTACTTCCTCGAATTCGATCGCAAAATAATCAATAATGTCTGCATTAGTTAGATCTCAAATGCGTATGTTCTTATCCAATTCGATAAATATCGACCGGTTTTTCTCGAGCGTCACCACAGGACCTTCGAAAGAATCAATCATCTCCTCTTCCAGAATCCTCAAGGATCAGCCTCCGAGTTCTCCGACGCAGCCGCCTCCAGCCGCCGGAGCTGAGAAGAAGTCGTCGTGGCACTTTCTTAAGTATGGCCTCTTTGCTGCACTCACGGGCGGTGTTGCCACTGCAGGCTATGCCACCTACGGTTTGCATCCTTTCACCTCTTGGGTTGATTTCTAATTTCTTAATACTTTTTGGAATCGATATTTATAGCGACTTTGTTTTTATCGAGTAATGCCATTCGCGTTCTGATTCCATTATATTGATATAAATTCATTAGAAAGGTGATGTTTCAATTTTTATTATGATTCCGTATAGATGTAGATTAATTGATATACAGTTGTTGACCGCCCGGGGACAATTAGAATGAGTGTATTGAAACAGTGGAAAAGTGCTATTATTGTTTACCTCGATTTTTGTATGGCCAACAGATCCAGACCAACTCGTGTACACGTAAGCTCCTTTTCTATGTACTTGGACAACCGTTAGTCTCCCGTGGCCTTCTCCGGTGGTGGGAGGTAGCCACGAGCACCCCCGATAGTCTATTTAGTCAACAGAAAGAAATATAATGGGTGTGGAGGACGCGCGTAATGCGCAAGCCACAAAAGAGAGAGAGAGAGAGAGAGAGAGAGAGAGAGTTTACGATTTATATGTGTAAGGTTGCATTACCTTCAAATGGTATAATGTGTGAGCTTTTATAGTAGTAGATGAGAAATACTTACCATTAGATGAGAAGACACATGGTCTCATTTCGTGATCGAGGCATCTCCTTCTACGTATCAATCCATCAATCATAGGTTGGCGGGCATTTAATGAAGTAATTAATGTTTTCTGAAGTAGACTTAGGACTTGACATTAAGGGGTCTATTGCAAAGATGTCACATCAATCAATTATAAAATTTGTCCAAAAGATTTCCTTAAAAGAAGTGGTATTAAAAGATGCTTTCTATCAGTTAAGAGGCTAGTCACTTTGGACATGTTCATGGCAGCAGACGCAACACCTCAACTCCGACCACGCACATTGGATGAAGTGATCAATCACCTCGGCATGGTCCCACCTTGGCCTTTGATGTAGAGCGTGGGCCTGATTGACTTGTAATTGGCTGCCATGTGGAGGTGATTTGGAGCATCAGTGGAAGAGGCGTAACAACTATAATTGACACCATTAATCAGAAGCATGTCTCATCTTAGCGTCTATGTAGTCGCATGATTCTTTCAGCATTCCATTTTGTAGAATGGTGTTTTAAAGAAGTCGTTTCTTTTTGAGTGGAAGTCTACTTGTTTCATGAGGCCTCTCCATTCTATACGAGATGCAAATTTTCGATTTGAGGGTGTTTTTTTTATATATATATATATATATGTGCATGTCACTGCGTGTGCTACCATAAGTATGCTGTGTTCTGAAATCATCTAAAACGATTCTTAAGTTATTTGCCTGCTATTGTTAACCCAACATTCCAGTAAAAAGTTGAAAAATGTGACATTCCCTTATTTGCAGCATACTCGTTGGATGAAATTGATCATAAGACAAAGGCCTTCCGAGCATCTGCAAATCACTCCATTGGAAATGCCTCATCTTCTTTTGACGTGAGTCTGACAACACTCCGGTACTTGTTTTTTGTATGTGTAATAGTCAACATGAGAGCATCATGGAGAAGGAGCTGATGTGAGAAATCTTTCATATCATTCCTTCCATCAAAAGTTGTGATGTCGTAATAAATTTGCAGACATCATCCATAGGTGCATCACTCTGCTATATTTGCTTTATCATAAACTGCATTTTTGTGAGTGTTCGCTTTAACGATCTCTCTTGGTTCTAATTATTTTGGAAGTTCTGCTAAGTCCAGAAGCATACATTCTCTTAACTGTAGTATTGTTTGAAAGCAAGAAGGATTAACAACTTTCTGTTGCAAATTATGCAGAAATTTGAAGCTTATTTAAGCGCTTCTGTAATGGCAGGTGGGATTCTTTTTTTTTTTTTTTTTCCCTGTACCATTTAGCTGGGTAAAGGATTTAAAACTTATTCATTGCCCCTTGTATATGCTTATGATTATTTGACAGTTAATCGCTGTAAGATTATTTGTCATCTTTCAAATGATAAACTTTCCCGGTTTTTTACATTATCGCAGTTCCTACTAAGTTGGTTGACCTTTACATTGACTTGAGAAGGTTAACTGAAGAACACGTTCGAGTAAGTGCCTCTTTACAACTTTTACCCATTTCTTTCACAATTTCAGTGAATACCTCTTTCTTTTATTTGTTAACTATCCTTGTCAAAATTTATTCAGTATCTTCTTGCTTCATCATAGGGTTTTGCAGAACCAAATTCAGACAAGCTCCTGCCTGATATGCACCCCTTGGAGCAGCATGTTTTTACCCTTGTTCTCGATTTAGACGAGACATTGGTATATTGTGATTGGAATGTACGACTCCCATGATCAATTTTTTTTTTCTTCTTTCGTCTAACTTGTTTGGTTTAAGTTGCACATAGGTGAATTTCTCAGATTTCATATTTTGGCATATATGCTTTCATGCTTCAATATTATAGCAAATAATTATTCTCCATTCAAAACCTCTCTTCTTTCTAAAATACAATATGCTCTGTTTTTGGTTTGTTGCGTTGTACAAATTTGAATTGATTGGAAGTGAATTTATCTTATTCTTCGTATTCCTCCCTTTGAAGAGAGAGCGAGGATGGAGAACATTTAAAAGACCTGGTGTTGATGCCTTTCTGGAGCATTTGGCTCAGTTTTATGAAATCGTAATTTTTTCCAACAAACCGACTATGGTATGATTTTCCCTTATGGAAATTTGTTAGTTTCTTAACTTACTGTATTTGCTAAACTGTCTGACATGGAACTTGCAGGATGTTGAACCGGTGGTTAACAGTTTGGATCCAAAGAACTGTATCCGGTATAGACTTTCACGTGGAGCAACAAGATATGTTAATGGCACACACTTTAAGGTAGGTCAACCCTGTTGCTTCTCAGAAAGTCGTATTTACTATGCCGTGCATATATTTTATAACACACATCATGCCTTGAAAGGAAATTCCGAAAATCGTAACTTATTCGTGGGAGTTAAAAATGAAAGGGATAAATTCATGGCTTACTAAGCAAATGAATACAAATGCAATGTAAATGATCCATTTCATCCCAAATAAAGGAATCAAGAAGAAATAGGAAGTATAACTTCTTCAGCTTCTAAAATTTGTCTGGCATCACTTCTAGTTGCTTTCCAGAAAACTATACTGTTGGCTGGTTGAGTGTATCTTGATTAAATTTTAACTTCGACTTTCAAAAAATATAATTAGTTTTTCACCAATAATGTATTGTAAGGATCCTACAGTTTTCTGTTTTAAATACTATCAAATTTCTATATCTTTTGGACTTGTTTGGTATAAAAATTTCTGTCTAGAAACTTTATATGATTTGTACCACTTTTGGGTCTAAATGTGTACGTTTGTTTATAGAGTTCGTAAGTAATTACTTGATTTTTCTGCTCGTTTTCAAAGAATTTCCAAATATTAGAGGCTTGTGCTTGTTTGTAGATTTGCTTGTGGATGCAAGCAAACTTTGGTATAAGGAAATACTTTCTGAAAATGTCGTTCCTTATTATCTAAGCAAATGTGAATGCTATTTAAAACTTACTGAGATGTAGGGAGGTGTAGAACCAGGAAAAAGATGTATGTTTTTTACTCATAAATATAAAATTTATAGCATAGATGGTGTTTAAATATAATGAGAAATGTTACAAAAAAAACCAATATAGTCTTGTGAGGTATGCAAGATACTTCGACTTTTGTAGATTAAGAAGCTTATTTGATTCTTGGAAATATACAATTATATACTTCTAAACAAAATCTGCAAGTGCTTATAGAAGTATAAAATTGTGGACATCACTTGCAAATTGTGGGGAAGAATACCTATTGATGTGGAAGTGAAGGATAATATCTGCAATGTTTTTATATGTTGAGAAAATGCTCCTTCCAAGAAAATTCCTTTGATCATCAACATGGGCCAGGGTAGGCTGTGATCCATCCGGTCTGCCAGGCTTTGCAAATCTGATCTGACCCATGGATTCAATCATTAATTCCAACCTGACTCTTGTATGCTGGTCTGTTTTTGGACCAGCCCATGAGCAGTACTATCAGGACTGGTCCTAGAGGTTCACAGGTTAAACAGGCCATATTTATGTCTTCAGTATGCTGCTTTATGTTGCATCCTGGCAGCTGTAGTTGGTATGGGATGAACATTTTTTGTATTCAATGCATTATTCCTAATGCAGGACCTCTCGATGCTGAATAGAGATCCCAAAAAGGTTCTTTATATTAGTGGTCATGCTCTAGAAAGTAGCCTTCAATCAGAAAACTGCGTTTCAATAAAACCATGGCAAGGCGAAGCAGAAGACACTGCACTTGTAGACCTTATTCCCTTCCTTGAATGTAAGAATTCTACTTGTACAGTTGTACAATATTAATTTAATTAAGTGAAATTTAGTTCCTAACAAGCCATTCCTACTACAATTTTTGGTATTCATTGTTTGAGTGCAGATGTTGCTAAACATGCACCAGCTGATGTTCGAACCGTTCTAGCTTCTTATCAAGGACTCGATATTTCAAAAGAGTTCATTGAACGATCCAAAGAGCATCAAAGGTCATTGTCTTTAATTTATCTGTACACATTAATAAACTGTTTCTTTGTTGCTTATTATCTGGATTCAGTATTTCCAGCTCTAGGAGCTGCTCAACTTTGGACAACAAGAACAAATCACAATGCTTTTGGTTTTGTTCCAGAATCCATTTTTTAGGGCTGGTCCTTCTTGAAATTTGTTTTTGGTGTTTCCATTCTTTTCTTGTCCGTTGGGTAGTGTATTTACGAGTGCTAATCAGATAACTTTGTTGACCATCTCGATTAAAATAAGCTTGTTTGAAGAAGGGTGATGTTGGACTAATATTGATTGTAACGCAAAAATTTCCTGGATGAAGAAAAATACTTCTCCTCTTTGCTTCTGATGACCGCTTTTTCTTGGAAGTCTTGCATTTTCATATTGGTGGTTTTAAACCAGTATTCTAATTGTTAATATCACAATACCCTGTTCCAAGTAGGAACAGATTGAGTTTCTCATATTACACAGCATAATAGAATTGTTTTTGCACTTCTCTTTAAATTTGAATCTGACTTGTCTCCTCTATTCGAACCCAAGTCAATAACCCGGTAAGAGCGAAATGAAGGCTTCGCTCTTATCACTTAGCTAAGGCATTGGCCTCATAAGGTGGTTTATTTTCAGTATAGTTTTCATTTAGTGTCTTAAGAAAGTAATTATTTAATTTGTAGTTGGATTCTGAAAACTCATATAGGATGCTCCAGAGCAATTTGAAGAATGTCTCCAAGTTTTAGCACTTCAGATCTTCATATATCCCGTAATTAGAATCCTAGTGGTGTCACTTTAAACTTTGTCTTCTCAGTGTAGTACGGAAGTAAAAAATCGGAGGGTCTAGGTGGGGTTTCCAATAGTGTAAGATCTTTCTCATGTCAATACAATTTGAATGAAAGGGTTGAAAATGTGGAAGTATATTGTGTGGATCATTTCATTGTTGTATCACGTATTGGTTTACCATGATGATATTCCAAATATATTCTGAAATAAAATAGTGTACCAACTTATTCTCATCAATGGTGCAGGCGAATGCAAGATCAAAAGCAGCGTGGTCGTTTGTGGCGACATTAAGAATTATGTGGAATCAGATGAACAGAAATTTTGGAAACTCGGTTCGTTTAAATGAAGAAAGAGGGTGGATTATGAATGTCATAAAATAACTGCCATTTTCTTCGTAGGTTTATTATTCAACCTTAGGTAAATGTACAGAATTTTGGATGGAAGATTTGACTGAGTATTGTGAGGCTCTATTGGGAAGACTGCATAGTTCTTTTGCCTTGATTAAATTCAATTAACATCACATCTTTGAAGATGGGTTGATGTTGATTTGAAATTTTGTTTTGGACAAGACATAATCTGTGGTTCTGATTTATTTATAATGTTTTTATAATTAGATAGGCAATAGAAACTTTCGATGCTGCTTTAAGTATGTCTTGAGTAGGAGGCTCAGGCATTTATGGAACGAAAAGGACGCTTCATGAGGTTTTATTTCTACATTTTGGCCTGTCTTTTCCAGAAGTTGCAAAAATGTCCCTGAAGTTAAATATATAATTGTTTTTACCCCTTCACTTTTCTGGCCAAGTGACCCAGACTGATTATAGAAATAAATTGACCGGATGTTTATCGAAACTAAGGTATTTTGTAGGGAAAGAAAACAAAAATACTATTCATCCTTACTGAAGTTACAATTCCAGTCTAGTTGGCTCTAAATGATAGGTTAAACGAATTTCACATATCATTCAATCCTACATTAACGTCATTTAGACTGAGGTTGTAACCCCAATTGGGATGAATAGCATTGCTTGGAAGAAAAGGGAGAATCTTTGTGGATGGGCTTTCACCAATTGAAGTTTCACACATTTTGTAGGTTGAGAATCTTCTTTATTCATTTAAGATTATTCTATGAGATAGGTTCTTCATTTGTTTTGTTCGACTTTTTGTTAAGATTCTAATTTGAACGAATAACAAAAGAATCTTATCTAGCTCGGCACTTTCTTGATTATCGAGGCGAAGCTTTTATCAACTTACATCTATAAATTAGCTCAGTTTTTATCAAAATTTATTAAAATTCTATAACAATGCCCCCCTTTTTGTAAGGAGATTAAAATTTAAAGATACGTGCAATTGAAAAGTTGATAACATTATGAATTTTATGAAATATGTGGTTAAAAATAAGCTCGAAAAAAAAATGGGCCTTGAAGGGGCAATTAAGCTGCCATAGGGAAAACTTAAGAAGATCAATTGCAATTAAAATTTGGTGGCAATATATCGTAATAATTAATATGGAATTTGGACCCGCACAAGAATTAAAAAACTATAAACGTTAATGTTAACGTTATTATTGGTTAATTAACTGTCACTCCCAAAATCGTACGTTCTTTCACATGGAAATTTTCCATATGCTTCGTTTCTCTCACTAACCCGCTGCACACAGAACACACACTTCCTCTGATGTTTTACCCGCGCTGATTGTGAGCAGAGTAGTCTCCCTATAAAGAGAGACGGAATAGTGTATGTTCAAGCCCCTAAATAAATGGCTCGCTATATTCTGATTCTCTTCTTCACTCTACTCCTCCTCGTTATCTCCGCCTCCGCGCACGGCGGAGATAATGACTCCGACTTCGACTCCGGCTCGCCGGTGGATAAGCCGAACCTGAGATCTCGGTCTCTGATTCTGGTGAAAATATGGTGCTTGATACTGGTGTTTGTTGGGACTCTTGTCGGGGGGATTTCGCCTTACTTCATGAAGTGGAACGAGGGCTTTTTGGTTACTGGGACGCAATTTCCCGGTGGGGTTTTCTTGGGGACTGCTTTGATGCATTTCTTGAGTGATTCTAATGAGACATTTGGTGACTTGACGGAAAAAGAATACCCATTTGCATTTATGTTGGCGAGTGCTGGATATCTGTTAACTATGCTGGCTGATTGTGTTATTTCTTATGTTTGTGGGAAACAGAAGAATATTTCTGCTAATAATCACACTGAAATCCAAGGTATGTGATTTTTTTCTGCTGCTTACGTTGTTTGTATAGATATATGTATGCATCGGATTCATGGAAGAAATCAAAGAAATTTGTTAAATTTCGGATTTTGTAATTATTGAAGTGCAAGTTGGAATTGTATGGTGTCAAGACTATTGAGACCGTTTAGTAGGTCGTTTTGAAATGTTAAATGCTGATTTTGTGACTAAGAAGCTATTTTGAACATGTTTGGATAATTTTGTAGAAGAAAAGAAGTAGAAGCGCGGCCAAACGGGTCTTAAGAAGGAAATTGGATTCGTGGGCATGTTTGTTACACGATGTGGAGTTTTAGCTCTTTCTCTTCTTTAAGACTATAGTAGGTAATATAATTCAATATCCCCAACAATCATTCCAATGCAATGCCAGAAGAATTTGATTAGCTTTTGAGCTAACAGAAAGCGTCCCACATCAATGAAATTTATGCTTTACGTCAAGATTGTTGGCTAATTAATATTTTTCATGTTTGCCTTTCAAGAAAAATCATAATTACGTATCAAGCTTGAGTGAGAGCAATGCATTGCTTGAGTACGGATGTTCTATCTATTTTTCTTCGTCGCTGCAGGTTCTCACGATGAAAAAGGCTCCATTAACAGAATACCTTCCCAGTCGCAGTCGCAGTCGCAGGTGAGATAGCAGAGAGATCACACATATTCCTCAACGTTGCCTTGGTGTTCTTAGTGAATTTTGATTACATTTTTTCTGCTTTCTCTATTAGGTTGAGACTGGCGCCGAAGAAAATCTTGCTAAACATTCCCTCACAAGTGCAACTTCACTCGGGGATAGCATCTTGTTAATTGTTGCACTGTGCTTTCATTCTGTGTTTGAGGGCATTGCGATTGGAGTAGCCGAGACAAGAGCAGATGCTTGGCGAGCCCTCTGGACTGTCTGTCTACACAAGATATTCGCTGCAATTGCTATGGGTATAGCTCTTCTTAGGATGATTCCAGATCGCCCCCTCTTATCTTGTGTAGCTTATGCTTTTGCATTCGCCATATCAAGTCCAATCGGTGTTGCCATTGGAATTATAATAGATGAAACGACGCAGGGTGCTGTAGCAGACTGGATTTATGCTATATCAATGGGTCTGGCTTGTGGGGTTTTCATCTATGTATCCATTAACCATTTACTGTCCAAGGGTTATAAGCCTCAAAAACCGGTTTCAGTCGATACACCACACCATAAGTTTCTGGCAGCGTTGTTGGGTGTCGGGGTGATTGCCGTTGTAATGATTTGGGATACTTAGTTAATGCTGCATTTTTACAACAAGAGTCTGTACTTCCACTGATATTTTTTACTTGAGTACATGGTAATGTTCGATTAAGCAGTGAGTTCTGAGAGTGAACAGTCAAATTGTTCTTATTCCATGTTTGGCTAAGCTTAAAACAAGAATTGACGATTATAATGTTTTAGACTGTTCTTATATTTTAACCGATGATGACACAAGGATAATAAAGATGGCGAATGCTTGGAACTTCCGAGCATACTTATGAAGCAGCACCAGTGGAAGTTGTGACCAAATATTAACAAAAATGAAGCACCTTGTTACTTAACATAGTTGGAAGTCAAAGAGAGATTTTATAGTTGTTCGAGGATAGTTGTAAATAAAGATAGGTACAGGATTTGGAAGGTTCCAATGTATTTTGTTGCCTGGGATTTCTAGGTGTAACCTTATGCTGTCTCTGTCTGAACGAGTATCACTAACCTTTACGTTTCCATTAATGATCAAATCAAATTATATCTCGGTGCTTTCTGCTAAAGTTATTTTCATTTTGAGTCTTTTAACCTTCTGGTTTTTGGGCAGTGGATCGTGAAATCTTGATGATCTTTGGCTAATGAATGAGGGTCGTGTTTAGTTCCCAGAACGTAGATAAGACTTTGATTTCGTTTCTTTTTCGAGTACTGTCCTAGTACTGGATGATCCCAAAGTCGCAACAAAACTAATCTGATAAAGAAAACTACATGAATTTGTTTTTCGACAAGCCTACTTCTGAAAAATACAGGATGTTGTTTGCCTTTAAGACTGGTAAAAAAAAACGAACGACTATAGTCTTAGCCACTGCTCTCCGCCTATGAATTGCGTGCCCAAAAATGGCTTTGCTTCCATGTAATTCAGAGCTTTAGACCACGGCACCCTTTGTCTTCTATCTGCTCCATGGCCTCTGCACTCGTATTCTCCAAATACCACGGTACTGCATGCACAAGATCCATTTACATATTAGAAATCTGTAATGTCTTTTCACTACGTAAAATAGATTAGATGAGAGATTTTAATACTTGTCTCTATATTGTTTCCTCCAGTCATTCCATCCTTCTGGTCTTACAATGGCATCGAATTCACAGTACGAATATATAACTCGCGAATAATCCCCCCAAGCTCTACCCAAGAAAGTTCTTCCTTTTCCCTTAACTGTACAGTTCAAGAAAGAAAAGCCTGTATCTTCATTAGGAGAGTTCCTGTGTTGAGCTGCTACTGCATATCCATCCTCTAGAACATGTAGAGTACACTCCTGTTCAATTCAGCATTATAAAGTCGACTCAGAAGAAGGAATTAATTCGAAAAGTAAGAAATTATGAAAATGGTTTAACATGTAAACCTGATAGAGAGATTTTGCATTGCCAAAAATAAAGTCTGTTGATCCTTGGATGAAACACTGGTAAAAATAGTGTGATCCAGTTTGATCCAAAAGTGTATCCTGTGATCCCAGAAATTTAACATTGTAAAACATAGCTTTGTCGCCAGCAATTCTTAAGGCAACAGCTTGGTATCCATCAACTCCTCCAGGCACTGCACACACTGTATTCTGCCATAAACAAACATTAATTTTGAAATTTGATTGTTATAATGATGTTCAAGAAGCCTAATTTACTGCAAATACTACCTCAAAAGTGATCCCTGTTGCAACAAAGTAATCAGATTCTACTGTGGCAGTGGCTGAATTAAAAGTCCCTAGTACAGCTCCATTTTTATCCCTGTCAGAAGCCTTGTCGTGCCATGTTATAACTGTTTCAGATACTCGATTCTGATCTCCAATGAAGGAAATATACGGCTTAGAGGCTGGAATGTACACCTTTTCACTGCACGGCGAATTGAAAATTAAGAACAAAATTACTTGGGATTTCCCTTTTCTGGGTTATATAGTTAAAATTTCATCACATTTTGTTTAAAATATGTAAAAGATTGTCAGTTACTCAGTTAAACCTTAAATTGTGATAGGAAAAAGCCCACAACATATACGTAACTTCCACAGACCACAATACCCACGTCCCTAATCTTAGTACTCCACGAAAATACATTGCACAACTGCATGCATGAAAAATATTTTCTTGGTGTACAAAAAACATAGAAATTTTCAAAAAATGACTCATAAACACAGACCTGTAAACTCCGGGAAGAATGTAAATTCTCACTCTATCTGCATTATTTTCAGGCACCATATCAACTGCACCTTGAACTGTCAAAGAATTTCCCCTGCCATTTTTGTCAACCACAATAACCTTAGTACTCCAATTCCCTTCATCTCTTATATGCAACCTGTAATCATCCACTTTCATGTCATCCCACGTAATATAATTCTTTGCATTGCCGTTCAACTGTGCGAAACTCGCTCGAATTCCATCATATGACAACAAAAAACCCAGAAACCAAGCACTGAAACTTATTAAATTCATTGCGAAAAATGAGTTTTATGTTTTTTTTTTTGCTCAAAGGTTCAAGACAGAGGAATTCTTGGAGTTGGAAGAGGTGGTTGAGTAAGAAAAAGGTGAAAGCAATAAATATAGGAGCGTAAGTGTTATGACTAAGCTCTTATGTCTCTTGCAGTTTATATTAAAGTTCAAAGTCTCGAGAATATTAAGGTTAGTAAAGAAGTAATGGGATACAAAGATGGAGTGAGAATGAGACGAACGGATTAGTAGTTGAAAGAGGAAAGGTTAAGTCATGAAATTTATGCCAATAAAGAGGAGGGTTTAATTAATTAATGGAGGTAGTTTTTTGAAAGGAAAGATGCACTGTTGAGGAGTAGTTATGAAATTCCAAGAGGTTTATAACGGTTATATACTTATTTCTAAACTCTTAAGCTGGATTTATTAACTCATTTTATCACCTTAACCTGCAACTTTGATTAAGATTTTTTATTAAAAAAAAAATAGAGAAATATAAGTCGAACGTAGAGTCATGTCCAATTTAACTCACTCGAACTACTCGAGCAAGAAATGGAGAATTATATATGACTGCTTCTATTATGTTTGTGTCTCTTACCGAGATATATGATCGAGTTAACAAACAACCTCGCAAATAAAATGTGAAGAACGGATGGAAAATTACGATAGCAGTTGACCTCAAAAAATGGTGTCATTGATGTCAATAGACTTTGTCACATCCCTACCTACCTGTATATTTCCTGCACACTCAAACACAAACATGTAGGCACCTAGGTAACCAGATCGAGAAAAGGAGTCGCAAATTTTAGTACTCTGACGGTCAAGTCAACCGTCAGTATAAGAAATTTGAAGAATCGAGTGTCAAAAAGCCAAATAAACAAAGATTTGATTAGAATTTAGAGAATGCTTTCCTTTTCTTTGCTTGTGAGCACCACAAGGATCGCAATTGTTGATCCCCTTGGCGCATGATGTGCATTACATGAGGTTCAATCAAATTGAAATTGATCCTATATGGAGAGTCGCAATGTACATAGCCGATCCACCGTCGCGAGCACTTGAATTGAAATTTTGTAGGAGTCATCGAACCAGGGATCACACATGGAGGATTGTCCATACATCAAAGAGTTGGTGGTACGTTGACACGGGCCTCATGGTGCGGACACTAGAAATAACACAATGCCATGCATGGGAAATGTTAATGGTCGCAACTATACTTAGCCCCTTCACCTCTCTTAGCTACAATTTGCCAACTTGGACTGCACTTTGTAAATATTAGTTTAAGTTGTAATTTTTTTTTTCAAGCGTAAGATTTTATTTTCGTTGTAAAATCATACTGTTTGTAAATACGTATTTTGATTTCTCAGCTTTTAAATATTTACTCCTGTCAATTAATTTTTTTTTTCTTACTTTAGCTATTATGGAGAGCAATTGGTATTTGAAATCTTGTCAAATTTTCTGGTGTTCGCCCTCTGTGCTAGCAATTATTTTTTACTGTTTTTGTTAATCATTAATCAATAAACAAGCTATTTGATGTATCAAATTTTCAGAGTTAAAGCTTTCTTCAAATTGTCTTTTGTTTTGAATCTATCGATAATAAGCATAAGGTAAACTAATGAAATATATTATCGTCACAAGGTGCCTCTTTCTGCGCAAAAGGTGAGGTAAATGACATATCGAGAGGTAGTATGTGAGAAAGATGTGAGCGAAGGAGAAAAGAAGGGGACGACAAATGAGGGTTACGTGACACGGAAGGAAAAAGAATAATGTTATTTATACGTACGACTTACATATAATTCATGTTGAGGAGAATGTGACACTAATTTCATTATAATATAGATCATTGTTTATAAATTGTGCTTATAATAATAATCATTTATTGATCAGCATCATCACATACACACTTTTTTACAAGGAAAAAACAGGGATCATCTACTGAAATGCTATTGTGAAAAGGTAAAACGGGTGGGGGAAGATTTTCTTTTCGAATTTTCATCTTAGCCTTGTTTGATTAGGGGCATTTTCCATAGAAAATGGAAAAGGTTTTCGATTTCCCCAAGATTTTCTTGTTTGATGTGCAAAAGTGACCAAGAAACCATTTTCCACAAATTCA
>CAIGRQ010033712.1:0-15854 GCA_903798375.1 Fraxinus sp. D2006-0159 | reverse complement strand
CCAATTATCAAAATTCTAGTCATCTGAATGATGGATTCCCCCAGATTTTAAAGTTCAACCCTACCTTATACTTTAAATCAGTAACTACACCTTTGTAATTACAAATCTCACAACTCCTTCCATAATACGCACATCTCTTTATTAAGTAGTTATACAAGTCACAAATAAGTTTAATTAATTTTCAAAATTCTCCTATATATCCTCACCAAAACCGAAAATAACACATGCTAGAACATCACAATTTACAAACTTATCGTGACTCCAAATATATTTCCTTAAAAATTGAGAATAACAAGCACTAGAAGAACATCATAGGATGAATAGCATTATGATGTCCAATTATTTTGTCCTAAATGACTTTTATTATAGACCCACCTGCTCGATCGAACATGCTGCAGGATTTTATTTTTATTTCTCTTTTTGGCACCTTAGTCCAAATTAATAAAGAAAAAAAAAAAGAATTTCATTGCATTTGCCGGGAGTCGAACCCGAGTCTATTGCTTGGAAGGCAATTATCCTAACCGTTGGACTACAAACGCATTCTTATCTCTTTTCGCACTACCTCTCTATCTTTTCTCAAAAAAATCTTTTTCCCAATTATTAGAATTCTAGTTATCTGAATAATGGATTCCTCCAGATTTTAAAGTTCAACCCTACCTTATACTGTAAATCAGTAACTACACCTTCGTAATTACGAATCTCACAACTCCTTCCGTAATACGCATATCTCTTCATTAATTAGTTATACAAGTCACAAAGAGCTTATTTTATTCAAAAAAGACGAGTTATCATATTTGCTCAGAGTTGTTTTGATTAACTTCGTGGTTCTACTTAATAATTCCAACGACTAGTCCATTGTTAAGTGACGTTTACTTACCATTAAGTATATTATTAATTCATTCTTTTGAAAATTTGTTATTTTCTTGTACATGCTTGTTAGATATCCATAATTGTTTGAAACCACATTTAAACTTTTATTATATTAAGAAATAAGTTTAATTAATTGTCAAAATTCTCCTATATATCCTCACCAAAACCGAAAAATAACACATGCTAGAACATCACAGTTTACAAACCTTTCGTGACTCCAAATATATTTCCATCAAAATTGAGAATAACACGCACTAGAAGAACATCGTAGGATGAATAGCAGTCTGAAGTCCAATTATTTTGTCCTAAATGACTTTGATTATAGACTCACTTGCTCGATCGAGCAGGATTTTATTTTTAATTTTATTTCTATTTTTGGCACTTTAGTCCAAATTAATAAAGAAAGAAAAAGGGAAATTCATTGCGTTTGCCGGGAGTCGAACCCGGGTCTATTGCTTGGAAGGCAATTATCCTAACCGTTGGACTACAAACGCCTTGTTGTTTCTTTTTGCACTACATCTTTCTCTTCTCAAAAAGATCTTTTTACAATTATCCGAATTCTATTCATCTGAATAATGAATTCCCCCATATTTTAAAGTTCAGCCCTACCTTATACTGTAAATCTGTAACTACACCTTTGCAATTCCAAATTTCACAACTACTTCCATAATACACCTATCTCTTCATTAATTAGTTATACAAGTCACAAAGACCTTATCTTATTCCGAAAAGACGAGTTATCAGCTTTGCTCGGAGTTGTTTTGACTAATTTTGTGGTTCTACCTAATAATTCCAACGATTAGTACATTGTTAACTGGCGTTTACTTACCATTAAGTATATTATTAATTTATTATTTTTAAAATTTACTCTAATAAAGATTCCTTCCCGTACATAACCCTAATCCACAATCATATGCTTATTTCCATCTTTTGTCATGTCTTCAACTTCCCATAAATTATCATTTTTCTTAATGAACTCCTATTTAATAAAACTAAAATTTAATGGAATCAACATGGCTTTATATAGTCAAATTTAACTTAGTCCTCAACACAAATTAAATATTGTGTAACAAAAACAATTAGTTACATGTTAAAGGATTGACTTAGCCACACACTATTTTACTTTCTATGACAAAGTCAAATTAACTTCTCGAAGATACTTGTATAGACCTTATTCCATGTATATGTACATACACACGTATTTTGTAGCTTTTAATCTAGGTGTGTCCTTTGTAGTTTTAGTGAATATATTTATGAAAAATTGTAGAGAAAAGAAAACTATGATCATAAGTATAGTATTGACGGGGTGTGTATCACACTTCAAAGAAAACATTTTTCGAAAAGAAAAGAAAGTAGAATGAACTAAAGTACAAAAAGGCATCAAAAGAACAATACTTCTTCATGTTAAGGATTATTTCATCACCAAACTAGAGATTCTTAAATGTCAGCACAATTCCAGAATATCAAATTTATTTTTTATCAGAGTCAGTGCCTAACAATTTGGCTTGTATTCAAATGTAATAAAATATACAGTTTCGGGCAGTAGTGATAAACATTTAGAGTTTTACTATTGGTACACCGGTTTGACACCCTGGTGTACGTGACACAGAACGGAAGTCAAAGATTTATCAACGTAAATCTTGAAAATAATAAAATTGGAATTCACAAAAAACGAAACTTCTATTCAATTTCTGCCCTTGAAAAAAACGTTCAAAAGCCTTTAAATAGGCATTACAAGAAATCCTAAAAAGCATAGAATGGTAAAACATTCCAAAAATAGCGAAAACTTAAAACGAGAAATACGGAAATTAATTATTCGAATGCCTAAATGAAGGAATTTGGCTAAAATCTCGAGATCCAGTTTTTCGGGCCGTTTTCAATCAGCTTGCCAAATTTCAGCTCATTTCGACACCGTCGCGACAAATGACAAAATTACCCCTGACTCTGTCTTTTTTTGTTAATTTTCTNAGATCTCAGGTTCTGCCCAGAGTCCATTTTTTCGGGTCGTTTCCAATCAACCTATCAAATTTCAGCCCCTTTCGACACCGTCGCGACAAATGACAAAATTACCCCTGACTCTGTCTTTTTTTGTTAATTTTCTGTCCAGCACTTCTTCAAACTCCAAAACTAGTTGTCCTACATCAGTACACCCCCTCACAATAGGGGGAGTCCAGGGAACTGTACATCGGGTGTGCAAAACCCAAATATTTAATAGTTTTATTCTTATTTTAATAATTTAATAAACTTTGAGGACAGCTTTGTTTGGCCTCACATGGACACATACTGAAGTTGGATGCGGGTATCTTTGCATTTATTTTTAGGGTTTTTATGTATAAAAAAATGTTATTATTATAGTAATTAAGTTGACCATGGACCGACAAATCTTCTTAGGATTCAATGGGATTTTAGCACACATGGTGATGGGGGTAGATGATCATGAATCAGATCAATATCAGACAGTTTAAAAATCTTGATTATGGTTGATATGAAATTATAATGATCAATTACATTTTATTATGAACGATATTAAACAAGAAAAATGTTAAAATCTTTTGTATTAATTATACATTTTGCACCAATCATACTCGTCAGAGATAGAGGTACGAAATGAATCGAGTTGGGCAGATAAAAAGGTCTTGCAAATTCACTATTAGTCTGAGGTCATGTCAAAAAAGAAAATGTCACCAGTCAAATTTATAACTAAAATGAAGCATGCTCAAAATATCGAGTGCAAGCTCACTATTAAAACTAGTTCATGTCAAGAAAAATGTTATATCAATCAAATTTACGTCTCTAAAATGAAGTAAGCTCGAAACATCGAGGATCATCGTCTGGTAGGGTACACAACCCTACCAAGTTTCTTACACAATAATAGGAGTGACTCTAAACATAGAAAATCAACATAAATTTATGAACTAGAAATCAATTCCTTTTAGAAGGGAGACAGATCACCTTTGCAATAATAGGGGTGACTCTAAACATAGAAAATTTCAACTATGCATGACCTGTTGTACCTCAACTTTAACAGATATATCTGACTTTGAAGCATTCTATGAATTCATCAAACATTGTATTTCTCTTTCCTTTGTGTTCTAGACATTTTGACCTTTCTATAATACTTCATTTTATTTTATTTTTTTGCCACAATTCCTTTAAATACTAAGCGACAACACTTCTCTTCACTTGCAGATCGAATTCCAACAATGACGTGTTAGAACTCTATGAAATTGGATGCCGGGGTTGAGGGCGAAACGAATTCAAAATTTTCTGGAAAAATTCAAATGAAAAGAGAAAAGGGTTGTTAAAATTAAATCCTAAGAAATAAAAATAAGTAATTATCACAGCCAAATTCCAGCAAAAGTTCCATAGAATTTATATTTTAGAACCCTAAATTACAGACAAAGAAATAACAAATAAAATTACTAATCAGAAATACTGAACTGCTATGCATGTGCATTACAGCTATTTCTATATACACAAATCTGATCTTGGACAGAACATATCCCTCCTAATTCGAGTTTGTTCAGGAGACATACTAAAAATACTGAGATTTTTGCATCATTTGAGAATACCATACAATTCATTTAACTTTATTTTATGAGGAAGTACCACGTTCATGTAGTCCGTGCCGTATGTTGGATTAAAGAGTACTTTGACAGGTTTAAAGGCACGCCTCACTAAGCATAAGAGAAAGAGAGACTGTGTAAAAACAAAAGTAACATTCAAACTTTCTCAAACATATGTCGTGCAGAAAAAAGTTACTTAAAAGTAACTTATAATCTTGTTTGGTATTTACTGTAGGAAATACCGTGTATCAAACCCGCACGAACAGGCAAACAAGACAGAAGTAGGTGAAATGGAAGCATATTCAGACAGCAATAGATGATTGATATGCAATAACTAAGTGCAAGACACAGAAAAGTGGGCATCCAGAGTTATTTGATTGAGGTCTAATTGCAATTACATCAATCCTGACATCACCCACAACAATAATAAATTGTCCTTTTGTACTTCATATGCTATAATATTCCTCAAGAATTGAATCCCTTAAAAATTCAACTTGATGCTAACAAAAGGATCAAAAGAGAGTATAAAGAGAAAGACTGGCATAGCATAATTGATCCATTTTAGTTTCAGCTACCAGCCCAAAGTGGCAAAGAGCCAACATCGAGGTGTTAAACCTTTCCCAAGCTCTCTCTTGGGGACGGGGTTATTCCATTTTCATTTGATCATTTCATTGAATCTTGTAGCTTAATGAAACAATGACAGAAGGTAGTGAAAGATTTCGTGTCAGCAGTGCACGTATGAGTGCAAGATTAAGTAGTTCAAACATATGGAGAAACAGTGGGAGGGAGATTTTTTCGAGATCATCATTGGAGGCAGATGATGAAGAAGCACTGAAATGGGCTGCTCTAGAGAAACTCCCGACATATCTTCGTGTAAGGAGAGGGATACTTACAGAAGAAGGGGGACAACCAAGAGAAATTGACATAAAAAATCTTGGACTAGTAGAGAGAAAAAATCTTGTGGAGAGGCTATTGAAAATTGCAGAGGAAGACAATGAGAAGTTCTTGTTAAAACTGAAGAAACGCATTGACAGGTAATTTCAACAGGAATAACTAAATTTTGCATATCTTTTGTTCTCTAAATTAGAGTTTTTAGCTTGACGAAGCTTATTTAATTGATCCAGAGTTGGTCTTAATCTTCCAACTATAGAAGTTCGGTTCGAGCATTTAAATGTTGATGCAGAAGCTTATGTTGGCAGCAGAGCTCTACCTACAATATTCAACTTCACTGTTAATATGTTGGAGGTGATTAATCTTTTGAGTTCTTATATTCATATTGCAAAATGAAGTTTCTCTGGATTCTCAACCTTTTATCTTGTCTGTTTTTACTTCTGTAAAGGGTTTTTTTAGTTATCTTCGTATTCTCCCAAGTCCAAAGAAACCATTGCCAATTCTTCATGACGTCAATGGAATCATCAAGCCTGGAAGGTGAGCAGATAGTACTATCTAAATGGTCATCCCTGACAACCTACCCTCTCTATTTTTTTATTTTTTTCTCTTTTCCATGCCCTACACCGAAGAACATCTGGGACCTAAATCAGGTTATATGGTTTGCAGAATGACATTGCTTTTAGGGCCACCAACTTCTGGCAAAACTACATTGCTGTTAGCATTGGCAGGGAAACTTGACACGCAATTAAAAGTAAGGAAACATGTACCTTTGTATGTTCTGATTTTGAAGAAATTTAAATTCAAAAATTTATTCCTAAATTCGAAGGATAACTGAATCTTTTTCCTCCCACTGAAAACTTTATACTTGCTGAGTCCACAGGCATCAGGAAGAGTTACATACAACGGTCGTGAAATGCACGAGTTCGTACCACAAAGAACATCAGCTTATATAAGTCAGCATGACCTGCACATAGGAGAATTGACCGTTAGAGAAACATTAGCATTTTCAGCAAGATGCCAAGGAGTTGGACATCGTTATGGTCGGTAAAGATTTCAGTTACTTTGGCATGTTTGGTAGAGGGATTGCATGGCAGTCGGAAGAAAAAGAAACTATAATTTTATTCATTTTATTGTCAAGCCCCGAGTACCGAACATGCACATAATGCTGTTATTCTACAGATTAGTATGACTGAATTGTTTGTTTGAAACTTGCAGATATGTTGACAGAATTATCAAGAAGAGAAAAGGAGGCAAACATTAAGCCGGATCCTGATATTGATATTTTCATGAAGGTCAAAATATCTCCAGAGACGATCTTTTCTCTACACAGACAATTCAATTTCGTGTATAAAAAGTCTTTTAATATACAATCTATCGTCATGCAGGCAGCATCAATTGAAGGGCAGGAGTCAAGTGTTGTAACAGATTACATTATCAAGGTAACCACTCAACAAATTTGTCAAAGCTAGTTATAAAATAGATGAAAAAATGTAAGTAAAACTCTCTTAACTCGTATATCTAAATTTCAGATCTTGGGACTTGAAGTTTGTGCTGATACCTTGGTTGGAGATGAAATGTTTCGCGGGATTTCAGGAGGACAGCGAAAGAGACTGACAACAGGTAATAACATGAATATATTCATACTAAAAGCATTGATCAGTCCACAAGAAATCATAAAGTTTTCATTTGTTCAAAATCAATTGTAATTCAGGGGAAATGATGGTTGGACCAGCGAGAGCACTTTTCATGGATGAGATATCGACTGGTTTGGACAGCTCAACGACTTACCAGATAGTAAATTCAATAAGGCAGTCTATTCACATTCTTCAAGGAACTGCTATAATCTCACTCCTGCAGCCTGCACCGGAAACATACGACTTATTTGATGACATAGTTCTTTTATCAGATGGACAAATTGTGTATCAAGGTCCCCGTGAAAATGTATTAGAATTCTTCGAGTATATGGGATTCAGATGCCCCGAGAGAAAAGGAGTAGCAGATTTTCTTCAAGAAGTAAATCTAATCACTGCATCCCTTTTTTGGCTAGATATCCTTAAAAGTGATTCAAAAAGTTACTGACTGCTTTTAATAATAGGTGACGTCAAGGAAAGATCAAGGGCAGTATCGGGCACGTAGAGATGAACCTTATTCTTATGTTTCTGCCAAGGAATTTTCTGAAGCATTTCAGTCATTCCATGTTGGACGGAAACTTGGCGATGAACTTTCCATTCCTTTCGACAAGGAAAAGAATCACCCAGCTGCCTTAACCACAAAAAAATACGGTGTTAACAAGAAGGAACTTTTACGAGCGTGCATATCCAGAGAGTACCTTCTTATGAAGAGGAATTCATTTGTCTACATATTCAAGATAATTCAAGTGAGTCCCATACGATAATCCCATGATCTTATCCAACTTTATGAAAAGAATTCAAAAGGCCATTCAAATAAATTGACTAACGGTTGCAATTTACATTTCCAGCTGATCCTTATGGCTAGCATATCCATGACAGTATTTCTACGCATCAAGATGCCCAAGAATACAGAAACGGATGGTGGGATTTTCATGGGTGCTCTCTTTTATGCAGTTATTATGATTATGTTTAATGGATTTTCAGAGCTTGCCCTCAGTATTATGAAACTTCCGGTCTTTTACAAGCAACGGGACCTTCTCTTTTTTCCTCCATGGGCATACTCTTTGCCCGCGTGGATTCTGAAAATTCCAGTCACACTTGTTGAAGTTGCAATTTGGGTGTTTCTGACTTATTATACTTCAGGATTTGATTCTGATGCAGGAAGGTAATAACTAATTCATTTACGAGCATAAAGATTTCAGTTTCCTGATTTGTTTAATGTATGAAATCGCAGGTTTTTCAAGCAAATACTACTGCTCATATGTGTTAACCAGATGGCATCCGCACTCTTCCGTTTCATGGGAGCGATAGGAAGAAATATCATTGTCGCAAACACATTTGGATCCTGTGCATTACTCACAGTTCTTGTAATGGGTGGATTCATCTTATCACGAGGTAGACAGAATTTTGTATTACAAAGAATTCAATACATACTAACCTAGACCTAAATTGTAGTAGTACTAAATTCTTCTGGTTTCCTAAAAACACTGATGTTTGTCCATCAGACGATATAAAAAGTTGGTGGATATGGGGTTATTGGTTCTCGCCTTTGATGTATGCACAGAATGCTATAGCAGTGAATGAATTTCTTGGAAAAAGTTGGAGCCATGTAAGCATCTTCTACTTATTAGGAGTTTTGGAAGGAGAACATAAAAAATGAGATGGAGAAAATTTAACATCTCTCAAATATCTGAATTGCAGATTCCTCCAGGCTCGACAGAATCAGTCGGGGTATCAGTCTTGAAGTCTAGAGGGATTTTTCCGGAAGCACGTTGGTACTGGATTGGCTTAGGAGCTCAGATTGGATATATTTTCCTGTTCAATTTCTTTGTGATCTTGGCTCTAACTTATCTCAACCGTAAGTATTCTCTATTTGAATTCAAAGTCAATATGGCTCAAACATGTTGAGGAAATATGTATGTTTGATGCAGCATTCGGAAAACCCCAAGCAATTCTATCAGAAGAAACTTTAGCAGAAAGAAATGGCAGCAAAAGAGGCGAAACTGTTGAACTATCATCCAGAAGGAAGAGCACTTCAGGTGATAGTTCATTGTGTTCTATCGTGCTTAGAAGAAACTCGAGAGTTGTCTCTAATATTATAAATGCAGGACGGGAGATTGATTCTCGGCACAGTATATCATCAAGGTCAATGTCATCAAGAGTTGGCAGCATTAATGAAGCAGATCCAAACAGGAAGAGAGGAATGGTTTTACCCTTCGAACCTCTTTCACTCACTTTTGATGATATCCATTATGCAGTAGATATGCCAGAGGTATATTCAATATTTATTTGAATCTTCCAGTCTATTGTTTTTCTTATTACAAATTCTAGAATCAAATTATGTTCTTTATAGCATGTTTCCTGAGAAAGATCGATAGGACTGGACAATACTAATAAATAAAATTGTCCGTTACAGTCTCAAGTCCTATTCGAAACTGCATGCAAACCAGCACCAAAAGTTTCACAGGATCTTATATGTGCATTTTGTTTCCAGTGTCCCATTTATATTACTGACGTGTACTCTGTCCATCCAACATATTTAAATCATGTTTATTCTTGCAGGAAATGAAAGCTCAAGGAATTGAAGAGGATCGACTAGAGCTTTTGAAAGGCGTCAGCGGTGCATTCCGGCCAGGAGTTTTGACGGCTCTGATGGGCGTTAGTGGGGCTGGAAAGACGACTTTAATGGATGTGTTGGCCGGTAGAAAAACAGGTGGATATATTGATGGAAGGATCACGATATCAGGGTACCCAAAGAAGCAAGACACGTTTGCACGCATAGCAGGCTACTGCGAACAAACTGACATTCACTCTCCTCATGTTACACTGTATGAATCCTTGCAGTTACCTGCATTGCTTCGTTTGCCTCCAGAAGTCAACACTGCAACACGAAAGGTTGTTTCCATATTAGCACACAGTACTTGCAAAATAGCTTTCGAAATTCTGTCATTTCATTAATGTTATAACTCACCCCAAGTTATTAAACAAATTTCAGATGTTCATTGAAGAGGTCATGGAGTTAGTCGAGCTTACTCCATTGAGGGAAGCACTCGTAGGGTTGCCTGGAGTGAATGGTCTTTCAACCGAGCAACGGAAGAGACTAACCATAGCAGTGGAGCTCGTAGCCAACCCGTCCATTATTTTTATGGATGAGCCAACCTCAGGGCTCGATGCTAGAGCTGCTGCCATTGTAATGAGAACAGTGAGAAACACAGTGGATACAGGTCGGACTGTGGTATGCACCATCCATCAACCTAGCATTGACATATTTGATGCTTTTGATGAGGTTAGTATACGCAATAAGCTCTGTGATTCCTCTCCTAAGCTAATAAAGAAAACTAAAGCCCTACTACAAACAATTGCAGCTACTACTACTAAAACGTGGAGGTGAAGAAATATATGTCGGGCCATTGGGAAGGCACTCGTCTGAGCTCATCAAATATTTCGAGGTGACATAATTAGCAAATGACTTTTTAAAAATTCAAAACATTGATTCATGATGTTTATCTAATTCGATTTCACCCCTCCAGGGAATCGATGGAGTCCATAAGATTAAAGACGGTTATAATCCAGCAACATGGATGCTAGAGGTAACTTCAACAGCACAAGAAGCAGCTCTTGGAGTTAATTTTGCAGAACTGTACAAGAGCTCAGAACTACACAGGTACTTAAGTAAATTTAGCCCCTGTTTGAAACCCATTTTGAGAAGAGTAGAAATTTTAGAATACTGATTGATATGAGAATGTGTGGTGGAAAAGTGATGAAAAGTTTTTGATTTGTGTGTAATAATATTTTATTTGGAGAATGTGTGGTTGAAATGAAGAATGGGAAATTAATGGGTGTCAAACGGAGGGCTTAAGTAATTAACTCAATTACATAAAATTGATTTGTTTACTTCTTGGGTGGATAAATCAGGAAAAACAAAGAATTGATCGAGGAACTCAGTAAACCATTTCCTGGTTCAAAAGATCTATATTTTCCTACACAGTATGCACAGTCTTTCTTCACCCAATGCATGGCTTGCCTTCGGAAACAGCACTGGTCATACTGGCGAAATCCACCTTACACTGCAGTGAGACTTCTATTTACAACGTTTATAGCTGTAATGTTCGGAACCATATTCTGGGATCTTGGCTCCAAAAGGTAAACAGTAGTTAAAAGTTTAAACCGATCCCTCAGTTATCCTGATTCTTTCTCAGAAAAAGCAAGCCGTTGACATATTTGTATACATGATTTTAGACAAAAGAAGCAAGATCTCTTTAATGCCATGGGTTCCATGTATGCTGCTGTTCTATTTCTTGGTGTACAAAATGCTACATCAGTGCAGCCAGTAGTCGCTATTGAGAGAACGGTTTTCTATAGGGAAAGAGCAGCAGGGATGTATTCTGCTTTGCCCTATGCTTTTGGACAGGTACTTGCTAGTGATTCTAGTGCTTGTCTGTACATGCCAGTCCCGTCCAAATGCTAAGCAAACATGCTTCTATTGTGTAAGATGATGCAGGGATCTGGTAACAAGAAATGACTACGCTAAAATATATCTGACTCTGCAAAAAATAGACTTCGGTTCCTTGATTAAATAAAACTTATAAGAATCATATGAATAAATCCTCATGATATCACTTGGCGTGCAGGTGGTGATTGAACTCCCGTACCTATTCTTTCAAACGCTTATTTATGGCGTCATAGTGTACGCCATGATTGGATTTGAATGGACTGTTGCCAAGTTCTTTTGGTACCTCTTCTTCATGTACTTCACCTTGTTATACTTCACATTCTATGGGATGATGACAGTGGCCGTAACACCTAATCATAATATAGCTGCTATAGTTTCATCCGCATTCTACGCATTATGGAACCTTTTTTCAGGATTCATCATTCCAAAGACGGTACATTTCTTACCATATCTCCAACAAAATATAATAATATCCAACCCTACCTATTAAAATTCATTCTGTCTGGTTTTTTTGGCAGAGAATTCCGGTGTGGTGGAGATGGTACTATTATATATGTCCAATTTCTTGGACATTGTATGGATTAGTTGCTTCCCAATTTGGAGATTTCCAGGATGAGCTTGAAGGAAATGAAACAGTGGAGCATTTTTTAAGAAGTTACTTCGGATTCAGACACGACTTTGTGGGATACGTAGCAATAATTATAACTGGAATATCAGTCCTCTTCGGCTTCATCTTTGCATTCTCAATAAGGGCGTTTAACTTCCAGAAAAGATAATCCTTTCTACATGTGTCTATTAAAAAACGTTGGGCCATTTTGATAAAGATTTCGGGTTTTAATTTTATAGTTATAGTAGTCTATATCAGAGGCCATTATCGATGCAATAAGTACAAAAATAGGAAAATATAGTTTGTTAGGATTGATACAGCTTGTTGTGACATCAATCACCGAATTGAAATGTTGAAATTATATGACAAATAATAAAGACGAGAATATAATAGAGGAATTAAAAAATTTTACCGTCTCAAAAATAATGGAGAAAAGAGAATTAGTAATCATAAATCTCACACTTGTTAAATTGTATAGAAGAGTCTAATATTTATAGAAAACATGTAGGGTACGTTCAAATTCTCTTGGTAGAGTTGTTGATAAAGTAAGATGTTAAAAAATCAAGTCCAAAACGAAGTAGAAAAAGAAAATGCAGAAAAAACCGAACAGCACAGGTGGCGCCCACCTCCAGGCGCCATAGCGCTACGGCGCCCATGCTCGGTGCCATCTGCCCAATTTTTTTTTATTTATTTTTTTTTTTTTGCTCTAATTGTTTTCTCCATTCTAAAACTTTTCCTCAAGTCTAATACTAATTTTCATCTCTCAATGAACTTCCAAAATAGAACTTTAACTTGACATAGGACTCAATAGCATTCTAAACTGAATTCTCCTTGACATGCACTTCAATTACTTCAAATAAGGAATTCGAATCACACCCGAATAACAATTTCCACCTTCACACGAACTCCACCAAGGAATGAATTGACTTCTTCAACAATAACCAAAAATTAAATTCTCCAACAAAACACAAAATACTCCACATTTTCCAATGAATCCAAGCACTACTCTGCAAAATTACCTTCGATTCCAAATAATCATAATATTTTGAATTAACCAAAATGGGTTGTAAGACACCCCAAAGTAGAATCAATACTGAATGTTTTTACAGAAAGTCACTTGCTAGATTTACACCTTCTACTCCACTTAAAGCATGCTAAGCAAAATAACATCCACATACCTTGTTCCACTGGGTCCGTCTGTAGCAACTGAATACAATAGCACTGCGATGATGGTGGCAAGGCAGAATTGCTCATATCTTCGAAACTCTATTGAGTTGTATTTTTCAAATCTGACCCTTTTATGAGCTCCTAAAGGTATTGTACCAAATTGAATGTCCACCACAGTACTGAACATGTGCTGATTGGCTTTTCTAGATTCTGCGCGACCCTACAAAGTGTATAACTGAGACCTTTTCCGTCCCTCCAATACAACCTGGACACCCTTACAAACTTTCAAAACTCCACCTCTACTAAAGAACTCATAACCATTTGAATCAAGGATAAACAACGAGATGAGACTCTTCTTCAAATCTGGAACATGTCGAACTTGACCAAGTGTTCTAATTGTCTATCCAAAAGCTTCATTCCGACTGTACCAATTATAGCAACACGACAAGATGCGTTATTTCACATAACCACGACACCTTTGTAAACCATCTCATATGTGGCAAACAAGTCCTTATTAGGACACCTATGAAACACACATATTGAATCAAAAATTCAATCCTCTTCCAGTTTAGACTCAACATCAGAAATAGTCAGGCGTTCTCTATCACTTACAACGTTCTCCGCGAGATCTGCTTTGCCTGAAGTATCTCAATATCTACTTGCAGCCATCCTTTATTTATTCTGCAATTTGTAGCAATCCTTCTTCAAGTGCCCCTTCTTTTTGAAGTAGTTACAAATTTAATTACGAAACTTAGTTTTCGATCTGCCTCTTCTAGAACCACCATGAGCAATTATGTTTTCTCCATCTTTGATCTCAGAAACCAAATGCTTCATCTTCTCTTTTGAATACAAAGCATCATACACCTCCTCTATGGTGAGAAAATCACGACTATACAATATCATCTCTCTAAAAGAAGAAAATGAAGTGGGCGACGAACACAATAGGATCAAGGCTAAATTTTCTTCATCATACTCTACTTTCAAAGTTTTCAAATCAGCGATGATCTCTTTAAATACAGCCAGTTATCTTCCAATGATCCTATTTTTGTCATGTAATAAGAATATAAACGCTGCTAGGGGTTCAATTTTCTTGTCAGATTTTTAGTCATGAACAATGGCTCCAACTTCAACCATAAAGCAGCTGCTGAATTCTCATTCAAAACATCCTGAAGAATAGTATTTGATAGATGAAGATGAATGTGAGAAATTGCGTTTTTATTCTTTTGTAATTTCTCCTCTACAGTCAAAGTTGCTGACATCTTATCAATTTCCATCAATCAATCATCCAAATCCAAATGTGCAAGTACTGCACACATCTTAAACTGCTATAGAGAAAATCTAGTGCTCTGATCCAAAAGCAAAATGTCATACTTCATGTAAGCCATCACGAACAAAAAACTGAACAAATCAAATATTACGTTTTACGGAACTGCTGAATCTTGACTCTGATACCACTTATTAAGATTGATACCACTTGTTGTGACACTAATCACCAGATTGAGATATTGAAGTTATATCGCAAATTAATAAAATATTTGATCAAGATTAAAAGAATAAAAGAAGACAAGAATATGACACAGGAATTAGGAAATTTTATTGCATCAAGAATAATGGAGAAGAGAGAAAAATATTACAATGATCCTAAAAGCTAGTAATCATAAATATCACACTATAAAATTGTATAAAAGAGCCTAGTATTTATAGAAAATATGTAGGGGACGTTCAAATCCTCTTGGTAGAGTTGTTGATGAAGTATGATGCCAAAAACTAAGTTCAAAACGAAGTAGGAGAAGAAAAATGTAGGAAAAACACACATTCGGGCTCGAAAATTCCGTTCTGCCCTGGCCCCAGCCCCAGTGCCTAGGTAATGGGGCTTCTGCCCCTAATTTTATTGTGGCGCCCGTCCCTCGGTTAATGATCCAAAAAGTATCTTTTGCCATCCAAAAGTCCTTCTTTAAGTCAAACTCCTAATTATCATTGAAATTTGATCTTCATAACTGTTAGGTTTATATTTTGTATTGGCAATTCTGTGAACAAATTGACCAACTTGAACAATTATAAAAGTTTAGAGATTGAATTGTAAAGNGCCCCAGTGCCTAGGTAATGGGGCTTCTGCCCCTAATTTTATTGTGGCGCCCGTCCCTCGGTTAATGATCCAAAAAGTATCTTTTGCCATCCAAAAGTCCTTCTTTAAGTCAAACTCCTAATTATCATTGAAATTTGATCTTCATAACTGTTAGGTTTATATTTTGTATTGGCAATTCTGTGAACAAATTGACCAACTTGAACAATTATAAAAGTTTAGAGATTGAATTGTAAAGTTTCGTAGTTAGTAGGTTAGCTTAGAGTTTGGGGTTCCATGTTTGGAATAAGAAAGATTCACGCCGATATTTCGCTAGCTGCTCGTCAGAGTGCTACTCGAGTGGATGGAACAGAGACTATCTCACTCGACCTTCGCCCCCACTATCGCTCAAGCGACAGACCCTTCGCTCGAGCGAAGCTTCCTTCTCGCTCGAGTGACGTATTTTAAGACCAGGCCTAATTTCTATTTTTTAGATTTTTACTTGGCCCATACAACCTATTTGGTCCAACATATAAATTCTGGCGCCACGTTTTCTGCGGGAAGAGGTTGAACTCGTTACATTCTTGAGAGAATTCATGCTTCATCA
>CAIGRQ010033675.1:0-11039 GCA_903798375.1 Fraxinus sp. D2006-0159 | reverse complement strand
AAGAAAAAACGCTGTCATGCCAATGAATTAATGGAATCTGGGCATAACACTGAATATGTTTTCAAGAAAGGGACGGAAAGGACAATGACTTTGACTTGCAGTTGCAGCTATTCCAGACCTTTCCAACACTTCCCGTCCTTACATTTATATTTTTTTCTATTTCTCATTCATTTTGTCCCTTCTTGAAAATTTCTCTGTTTCTAAGTTGAGCTGTATCCTCTACAATTAACAAGTGAATAGTTCTTTTCTTGTGGGTAATCTTGTATATTTTACGAAATTGTTTATCGAAAATTGATTTTTCTGTCTTCTTTATTACAGTCTTTTAGCCGCACTGCAGTTTTCACTCTTTCTCGATAAAACTTCCAAAAAAACCCAATTTATTTCCTCATCCATGTAGTTACTTTTGGATTTCTGCCCTTTGCATATACTTGACTCGATATGCTGAAGAACAATCAAAGCCCATTTAAGAATCAATATTTTTCTTTTATTTTTGCCGTGGAAAATTGTTTGATTATTCTGTTTAGTATGATTAACTGGTAGGCATAAATGTCAGTTGCCTGCTGTATTCCAGTTGTTGAATGTGTGTCCTGTTTAGCGTGTGTTCGATGGGTGTGGAAGAAATTTCTGTACACTGCTGGCCGTGAAAGTGAGAATTGGGGCCTTGCAACTGCTAGTGAATTCATACCCATACCCCGGCTTTGTAGATATATTCTATCAGTTTATGAAGATGATCTTAGAAACCCTTTGTGGGCTCCCCTGGGAGGGTATGGAATCGAACCGGATTGGATAATATTGAAAAAAGATTATGGAGATACTCAAGGGAGAGTGTCTCCTTACATGATCTATCTTGATCATGAGAATAGAGATGTAGTTGTAGCAATTAGGGGACTTGATTTGGCGAAAGAAAGTGATTTTTTACTCTTACTTGATAACAAACTGGGGCAGACAAAATATGATGGTGGTTATGTTCACAATGGATTGCTGAAGGCAGCTCAATATGTTTTTGAAGAAGAATGCGAGATTATTAGGGAGCTTCTTGAAAGAAACCCGGATTATACACTGACATTTGCTGGGCATTCACTTGGTGCAGGAGTAGTAACGTTGTTAACAATGTTGGCATTGAAGAATAGGGAAAAGTTGGGGAACATTGATAGAAAAAGGATCAGATGCTTTGCAATTGCTCCTGCTAGGTGTATATCGTTAAACTTGGCAGTACGATATGCAGACGTGATCAATTCGGTTGTGCTGCAGGTAATGATCGATTTGTCTATTTTTTGACCCGTTTGCTTTAATTTGCTTCAAGGATTGTGTTATGTTTATAATAAGATACCAATGGAGATATATGCAGTTTCTATTTGCCCACAGGCTATTTTAACTTATTGGTCATTTGAGTAGATTATATTCAAGAATTTCATCACAGACACGTCCTCTTCACATTACACAAGCCCATGGTATTCTGCTATGCAATATATATTTTCTTGGGGGAATTTCTCGTGCTTAGATGATTCTGATAGAATCCTAATAATTTCATGTATACCTTTCTGTTATAACCTTGAGGCTTATTATCTTTGACAAGTTTCTTTTCATCTTTTAGTTACCTTGTCTCATCACATTATACAAGCCCATGGGGTTCTGAGGCATTCTTCACAGATCTTAGAATTTAGGTTGGATGAGACTTTTCGCTGAAGATAAGAATGGAGAAAATATCCATGATGACCCCCAGCACACAGCTTTTTAGGTCTTTAAGTGCCAACTAACATTAGATTATGATAAATTTAATGTTTTCGCTTCGTTTACCCTGGATAGAACATCTCCTGTCTGCCTAAAGTTTATTTATTACATTCTTATCTGTTTTTCTCACTGTTAACCAGGATGATTTCTTACCCCGGACAACAGTAGCGCTGGAAAATGTTTACAAATCACTTTTCTGGTAAAAGGTTTCAGGTCCTGCCGTCTTTCTGTATTGCCTTTTTATGATATTTTGTGATTAATCTTGACATCCATTTTAACTTATGTAGAATATTATTGTTTTTAAACTTTCAAGATAAGAGTTGCAAAAATGGATCAATTCATGTTAGCACCAGTGAAACTCAATGAAAATGTAATATATCAACTTTCTAACATTTTGTTTCATTTCCACAACAATACTTTAGTTTATACATTAAAATATAATTTTTATTACAAAACAAATTCTTGCATTTAGCCTAAAAAGAAAACAGTCTTTGTCAAACCTGATCAAATGGCAATAATCCCTAGGTTTTCGAGTCGATTTGAACAAGAAGAGCTTATTCCATTCCGAACAAGCGCTAAAGAAGTGACCAGCCAGGTCACATTTTCACTTCCAAATTTAGACAAGCTGAAATCAATAAAATTGTTTCCTCTTAATCTCTCAAGACACTTGCCAAATTCGTACCTGAGTATGAGATTTTGAATCCGCGTGCACTGATATTTTTTAATTGAGCAATTGTTACTCTCATAATACTAATTTGCCTTTTCTTGGATAGTTTCCCGTGCTTGATGTGCATAATGTGCTTGAAAGATACATGCACACTAGAGGAGAAGATGCTCCAGGATCCAAGGCGCCTGTATGCACCTGGTCGCCTCTATCACATTATTGTGAGGAAGCCCTTCAGGTATGGAGTGAAGTTTTTTAATAAAATTTTGAGAAGTTATGGGATTGTAGAGAGAGGAAATTGGACACCATAGTTTGACTTTGCGATGGTAGGAGTACCTAGAAGTAAGCCATTTCCATGGAGATAAGACAGAGAGAACTAGGATGGCTCTCATGGCCGGGTTTTGGGCGAGGGGTTATCTTTATCATTGAACAAACTATACACTGTTTGGAGTGCATGAGTTTATTGTAGTCCAGCAGTGCAGAATATGGTGCTGGACTTGTAAGATTTTTTAGAAAACCTCCCAACCCGCACGCATGCATACGAGAAAAAATTGTTTCTGAAAATGAGTCTGGAGGTTGCAAATGGTTCATGGCGGCTAATCTGATACATCCTACTCCTACAATATTCTGTTGAAAACAATTAGCATGATAGCATCTGAAAGACAACAAAACCCTTCAAAGTGAGAAATCCCATTATAGGACATAAAAACTGAACTCTGATTATTAGATATAAAGTTCTAGCAACTCTCTCTAGATGATCATGTATCTCTAGTGGCATAATGCAACGCTGAATTCATGTTTTACACATTTTATGTGATGTGCAGGTTCAAAAAAATTTCACCGGTTGTTAAGACTGCAGTACCGGTGGATGGACGGTTTGAGCACTTAGTTCTCTCTTGCAACTTGACTTCAGATCATGCCATCATTTGGATACTTAAGGAATCTCAAAGAGCACTTGATGTAAGTTCTCAGTTTTCTAGAAGGAATCTGCATCTAAAAGCTAAAGTGCAAAAAATTATTCATTCGTATATCTTCAACACATTAGGTTACTAATAATTTTTCTCACGGGTAGAGTTTTTAATTGTAAAATTGAAAATTCAAGTTAATCTATTAGACAACCTTAAATTCTTCTTGATTTTAGAAACAGTGATCTTCAAATATGTTTTTGTGTGTAGATTCTCACAAGGATGGGAATGATCTTGTGCTTTGACTCGTTGTAATTAAAATATAGATGGACATGTCTTCTCTATTTGTTCTGTTATAACTCTGTTTATGCATTTTCCTTCCAACTCTCTATCTCTGTTTTTTTGTTTCAAAGATTTGAGAATGAATGTGCAAATGGCACATTTTACGGTTCAATACACGTCAAATTTGCATTGCTAGTAAGTGCGAGAAACATAATATGGATGTCAAAGGCACGTATACTTTAATTCTATAAAATTACATAATATACTTGTTTGAAAACAATGTCCGATGGCATGATATTGTTAATGAGTACAATTTTTTCTGTAATTATTTGGTTTGGGTTGTCATTTTTTACACACTTTAATTAGAGAATTTCTAGAACTAGTTCAGGTTGGTCTCAGGTGCCCGGGAGAAGGCCCAGTTCATGTCAGAAGCACTGGAACATGTCTGTTGTACCTTGTGGAGACATCGAATAAGTCACTCAACTCTAGGCCACTTTTTGTACTATGCACTCAACGAATCAAAACTTAATGCTTGTTTAAGATAAATATCTCTTTCTCAATTCCTACTAAATGAATTTATGATTTTTTATAAGATTCTTTTAAAATATGACGACTATCCTCATCTTATGTGGGGTTGATGTCGATGAGGCAGGCAACATGTTCGAGTTGCTTTTCATTTTCCAATAGTTAGAGAAAAATGATTTGTGTAGCCAATTCAATATACCTGAAATACTGTTTAGTTTGTTATTGTTGATGTTCATAAGCTTTTCAAGTATATATTTAGCAGTTTAAAATAAGTCAAGATACAATTTTCTTACCATGGTTTTGAATATTACTTATTTTTCTCTAGTACAGTCACTGCTGGAAAGTGAGCGGATTATGGATATTCCGGTAGCACAGAGGATGGAGCGGCAGGCATCTCTTGCCAAAGAACATAAAGAGGAGTATCGAGCAGCAATAGAAAGGGCGATTGCTTTGGATGTTCCCCTTGCATACTCCCCTTCGTATGGAACTTTCCAAGAGATGGAGAAAGGAGAAAACTCGACTAGAACGCAAGATTTTTCTCTCACATCATCCGAGAGGCAAGAGAGCTCGAATAATCTGGACAGGGTGATTTTTGATACGGATGAGTCGAGGGAATCGAGGCTGGAGAAATGACTCTGAAAGTAGATCAGAAAACGACATTCATTCTTTTTCGGAACCGTACCTTTGTTACTTCTCAAGTTCAGTTATTTTCATCATTGTTGCATGATGTTGTACCAGGGAAATAGGGAATGAAAATCAAATAACAAAAGAGGATATATTAGATTTTTACTTTTATTTGTACAATGTAGGACACCTATATAAAGACAACAATAAGATTTTAACTTTTTGTCACGACCATGTCTGTTACACAAAGTAATTAATTAAATGATGGCTATCCGACAAGCAATCTAATATATCAAATGATGCCTATATCCATTCATTGGATGGGCTGATTTGGATGAAATGAATATTGAATTGATGTGATGAAAGAGATTATATTTAATGAAAATTACATATAAACAGGTGATTAAAGATCAATTTTTAAAAATCAGGTTTTTAAGTTTATTTGTTCAATTTTTAAAAATCAGGTTTTTAAGTTCATTTGTTCAATTTTCAGGTTTTTATCATTTTAATTAAATATTAAATATTTTAACTAAATGACGAGTACCCCGTAAATTGAGTGTTTCAAATTTGGTAATATCCCAACTTTCATCCAACCCCCACCCACAGTGCACCTTATAATTTCAATTTCAACCCCCAAAATAATTTCTTCCCATCCATTTTCTATATTTCCTTCTCTTTATAATTCGACCTCCATACTCTACGGCAAATGGCACCTTTTCTCTCTACCAACTCATACTCCCATGGGCCGCGAGTAGAGGTAGTGTCAGCAGCACGACGACAAGGTCAACAAGTGCCACTACTGTGCGGCACTTTGTAGTGGTGAACAAATCGCCGCAAAGCTTGGCAATCTGAGCTTCAACGAGTTATTCGCCACTATAGAGCTACTACAAGTGGTGCTCGTGCTTTCCAGGCTAATTGAAGTGGCACTAGGCTAGTTAGCCACCTGGCTTCACTTGAAGGTAGAACTATGGCGGCAGGGATTGTGTTTGTGGTTGGTTGGCTAGGTGCTCGAGTTTGGGTTTCATCTGTAAGTGGAACGGTGAGGGTATTAGTGGTGGAAGACAGGGTGGCCCAATTGTTTGCGTTTCAGCAGTAGGTGGAGTTGTAGAGATGGTATTGGTGGTAGGTTTGGCTGCCTACGCATTTGCTTGAGTTTCAGCAGTGGGTAGAGTTGTAGAGATTGTGTTGGTGGTAAGGTTGGTTGCCTTCTTAGTTGTTTAAGTTTCAGCAGTAGGGAGAGTTATTGGGATGGGAGTAATGTTGATCTAGCCAACTGATTGTGTTTCAGCTGTAGACGGGAGTTGTGGATGTAGTTATTTTTGCATTTCCAGTTGATTGAGTTTCTGTGATCAAATCTCTTGAATATGTGATATGTTAAAGTGCATAGGTTACGTGTTACATATTCAAGAGATTCGATCACGAGCTATTGGATCAAGTCACAGATCCAGAGATTTGGGCAACTGCCATTTGATCGGGTCACGGTCACATATAATATGGTACATGTTAAAGTGCATATGTCACAGGTCACGGATTCAATAGATTTGATTACAGACCTAAAAGATTTGATCATGAGCCATTGAATCAGGTCATAGGTCACATGCCAAATGCATATGTCACATGTCACATATTTAAAAGATTTGGTCACAGTCCATGGCTCAGGTCATCTGTCAAAGATCAAATAGATTTGGTCACATGCCATTGGATTGGTTGTATGTTACATATTCAAGAGATTCGGTGATGGGCCATTGGATCAGGTCACAGATCCAGAGATTTGGTCACCTGCCATTTGATTGGGTCACGGTCTCATATAATAGGGTACATGTCAAAGTGCATAGATCATAGATTCACAGGTCACGAATTCAATAGATTTTGTTACAGACCCAAAAGATTTGATCACATGCCATTGAATCAGGTCATAGGTCACATGTCAAATGCATAAGTCACATGTCACGAATTTAAAAGATTTGGTCACAATCCATGGCTCAAGTCATATGTCAAAGATCCAATAGATTTGGTCATATAGCATTAGATTGGTCACAGATCATATGTTAAAGTACATAGGTCACATGCCACGAATTCAAAAGATCTAGTCACATGTCATTGATTTCTCCGACCTCAGTTATCCAAACTTACCACGAATGCAATTAACCAGATTTTGACAGTGAGAATTGAAGTTATTTGTTTCGATAAGTTCTCTGTAAATTAGACCATGTGATGTTTTTCAATTTTAGAAAAATCATTTTAAATTATATCAACACTGTTGAGTCGCAGATGAAGAAGATGATCGATCGTCGACGATGCTCAGTTGATGTTCTCCAACGATCACGATGTTTTTCACTCTATCTCTACTATGTGAGTTGACTATGCTTATTCGTCATTGAGCGGTAATTAGTTCGTCGCTGAAAAAATCATCGACAGGGTGGGTGTTGGAGACTATTAAGAGGAGAGGGAGAGGGACGGGCGTGGGAGGTGGGTGGGTGCCAGTTTTTTGGTAGGGTGGGGTGATTAATGTAACAGAATATTCCCGGATTGATAGGGATGATGAAGCTGGATTTTGTATTATATTACAATTAATATTTAATTAATTACTAAATACCTAATTTTTGCAATTTTGAACCTTGAAGGTCTGAATTTGAAAATTGATTTGATCATGATTAATACTTCATCCACCTTTATATTTATCTTATCTTGAAATACGTGTGACTAGAAACATGGATAGTGGATCCACTATAAATTGGGCCATGACTCGCGTGTTTGACTAAACTTGGACAAATGTTTGGAACATATTGATTAAAGCATTGTTTGGTCCGAATTGAAATCTGATTTTAATCCAAGTCAAAGTCAAACAATCAATATTAACCACATTTTTTATGAATCCCATAACTTTTGAACCATTCATTTCAAAATCTTTTATCATAATCTACTACAAATCTAAGTAAATAAAAAATAATTCGATCGATTGTAAATAGTTTATAAACATATTAGCCAAACATAATTTAAATTTATTCACAATTAAACAATCATGTAACTAATTTGAGAAAGATAAAAGTTACATTTAAAATAAAATATTCCAAAAAAAAAATAACGTTTAATAATTTTTAAGCTTAGTATTTCTCAATATTGTGAACCTCAGAGAGCTCTATGGAACAATATGTATGAATGGTATTGTCTGAAAAAAGAATTTTTAAACACCAAATAATAAATTCAGACATTTCCAACCATAACCAATATTCTCTTTTCGATCATGTTAGCTAAAAAGGCTGGAATGCGAAAAGACGTCTACTATTAAAGTTAGACCACCTTCACTCACTCGAAGCACATACGAATTCAAAGCAGACTCCACGGTCATTTAAAAAGAAAAAACTATAATAAAATTATATCATTTGCTATGATTCCACATGTTGAATCCCTCAACAAGTACTGGAGAATTAATCATCTTAATTTGTTAGCCTATATTAACAGAGTGATGAAAGTATCAACAGTACACATATTACTTCAGTTCATTTCCTTTACAGGTGTACCTAAAATGGAATATTAGAATATCTATTACCTTCCCTCCTCCGGCCTTTCCTAGAGTACGAATTGGGAGTTCTGCAACTATATCTGATACTCGAGTACAGTTTCTCCTGCAATAGACATCGAAAAGTTATATTACAACTGTCTTGTTTCTGCTAATGATGGTTTAACGAGCCTGCATATGCAAATAATGCCCCCAATATATTCCATGCTTAAATGACGATTTTTCTAGACACTCCGTGGAGAAAAAAATATCTTATCAAATCGACTGGTGGTGAATGATGATGTAACATAGAAGTTACTGACAATAAGAATTAGGCAGAACTCTCTCTTTAGAGATGAAAAATTCTGATCATATACTGCAAAATAATAAAAATTTAAAGGCAGCATTTTCATTCAACGAGCACAAGGACTTGGCGAAGGAGTTCCTTGGGGTGTTAGGAAGCTTTCCACCAAGTTTGAGGTGATTTGGAGTCCGTTTGAGTGGATAACGACATTATTGAGTGGAGACGTGCAGTGCAATCTATTTTACTAAAAAAATTAAGAACAAGAATAAACTAAGCCTTATTAGCAATAAATTTCAAATTGTGCAAGCAGACTTGAGTACGTATACAATGCATCTTACAAATGCCAATCTACCAAGAATGTTGGTAGTCATTCAAATCCTAATGAATCTTCGATAGTTAAGTCGACTACTAGTACCTAGGTGATATAGCAGGGAAACAATAATAAATATCAATAAGTTTGTAAAATGAAAAAGAAGTAATATTATGATAATTTTACCATGCATTCTCTTGACAAATCGTTCAAATTCAATGAAGTTGTGCCTTTCCAAGAGAAGTGGGCTGAGCTTTGGACAGGTAAAAGCAGAAAAATGCCTGCCATCTGGATCACTCGTAGGCTTTGCCTTTTCCAGTAAATAGTTATAACCATCCCGGTCATGGAATGGAAGAGCATTTTCACTTGAAACTGGTATGCAAACATCCCAGGCAGCATTCAGTACCTACAATATAAGCTGTTACAATGAGAAAAATTGAAAGAATAGTGTGCGTTTTTCCAACAATTACCCTACAAACCACTGATGTAACTATGCAAACAAATCAATGGTTAGCAGATACAAAATATTCTCTAACTGGAGAATATGGAGTTCATTTTGAATATCAAGAAGCCACGTACTTGCCATGCTAATCCCTCAGGCTCAGCCAGTGCCTCAGAGAAGTCAACATGCTGATCTAACATACTCATTTCAGAACAGGTAAAATTTAGTGCTGCACCGTGTCTCTTCAACATTGCCGTAATAGCAGCATAACCATCTCGATTGCATGGATTATAAAATCCAGCAGTTAATTCAGCAGCGTGGCTAGCTGTCTTGTACCACCAATAAATACCCGAAAACTGCATAAATATTTAAATTTTAAAGTATTGACAACATATGAAAATGGGGTCATGTTAGTCCATAAAAATTTCAAAGTATAATGTACATATTGTGCATAATATACTACACTAACATCCATATGTATATGTAAAATGATCTCTTTGAATATCCATATCAAATATGCATTCTTTTCATGTCTATATGATAGCTGGGGAAAAGGATGAAAATATATACGACCAGGGTAAGAATAATGTTCAAATATAATCATGCCATCTTTCTGTGACTTGTCAAGTTCATGCTTCCCTACCTAAATAGAAATGTGAGATAAGCTTAATGTGATATTTGATTTGTCATCATCAATATAGTACACAGTTGAATTCCATTATCATATAGACTGAACATACAAAGATTTACCATCAAAAGAGTAATGAAGGTTTAAATTTTCTAATTGTGATATACGGTATAATAATATAAGCTAACTAGATTCAAGAGTCACGTAAGTTAATCTTAACATGTTATTTAATTTGCTATCATCAAGACTATACACATTACATTCCAGTATCGAATAGACAGATGGCACTTACAATAGATATATAATAACTATAGCTCCAAAATGCATTTTTCATATATTCTATTTATCTTGTAATAAGAAAATTCATCTTGCACATTAAATTGAATTCTGTGGAGCTGGTTTACCTTTGCTGCAATGCAAGTGCCTTCAAAAGCTAACTTTGCCAGAGAAAGCACCCTATCACCATGGTCAACCAAAACCTGAGAGTACCAATTGAGAAAAAACCTGCCATGATATCCATCATAATCACCCCCATCACAGAAAAATCCAGTTTCATGCGGCCGTGAATTGTAGGAACCTGTGTTATCTGGTCCTCGACCCCAGAAGGAGTGTCCCCTAATTTCAGCTGCCTTCCGAAGGCTTTTCAACATATACTGGTCATAGCACTGCAGAGGATGAAAAAACATTGACAGATTGTATCGGAGAGAACTAATAGCTTAAGGAGCTTTGGAAATATTCTCAGAACAATTTCTGGAAAAACATTATAAAAAGCTTGTCCACAAAACTCAAACCACATTTATTGTATATCTATCGTGCATGTGTTCTACATATATTGGGACAAACTGATTTTAAGAGTGCATTATGTCTTAAAGGGCTGTAATAGTTCGGTAGGTAGCAAGGACACGGTATGATGGAAAACTCGGCACTGTCGAAGTTAGCAACAATATAATTAAATATGCCATTACCTGGAACTCACCGACACCAGGATACCTCCAACCGTGTTTTACAGGATTGGATGGGTATCTTAGCTCTCCACATGGACCAAGTCCAACAACAACCATAGAAATAATGCCATCGTCAAAGAACTCATCAAATTCAACCCGGAAGCTTCTCATGTAGTCAAAG